>JAHBMJ010005911.1:22500-26507 GCA_018398765.1 Chromera velia | reverse complement strand
GGGGGGGGGGGGCAGAGGTAGGCACACAGACAGACAGGCGGTCAGGCGGTGTGCACCCATGTATGTATGCATGCAGGTGTGCAGGTGTGCATGCATGCTCCTGTGACTCCGTCTGCGAGTCTGTCTCTTTCCCTCCCCCTCTGTATCCCAACCCCCCTCTCTTCTGCTGCATATTAGGTCCATTGATGGATAGACGTAGTTTGTATTTTGCACAGACGTCCATTTGTACGATCACCCACCTGTGCCTCCATCAGTTGCATCACCCCAATCATGTGTCGGTAGTAGTGCTGCACCTTTAGCTCGGCCGTCATATCTCCCCCCACGTCCCCTGCATCTGGCCCCTGGGCCTTGATCAGTTCGAGAATCTGTTCCTCTGGAGCCTGGAGGACCAGGACCTTGTCGGCGATGTTGCGACTCACCTGCGTGCAGACGCAGCAGAGGGGCAGACGGACTTTCGTGTCATGCACGTCACCAGGGAAGGAAGTGGAATGGCGACTGGAAGAGGAAGGGTACAAACGAAAGAACGTACGCCTACTCGCAGGCAATCAAGCGAAGAAGAGAAGCTGTGGCTAAAAACTTGGAAAGCAGAAGAGGGGTGGATGGGGGCATGGTGAGGGGGCAGGGAAGCATGAATGCTCGGAGACAGCCTTGCAAGAGTGCAGACTCCCGACGCACAGAGAGGCGGCGACATGATCCGTCAGGTCGGAGAATTGAAGCTTCAATTGCAAAGACAAGATATTTGACTAGGATTTGAGGGCACGAGCTGGAAGGAGGGCAGACAACGACGATAGACGGCAAGTAAGGGAAGGAATGGAAGACAGTAGTGGACTGAAGCAAACAGAACTGGGTGCTTCACGTTTCTCTGGGGGTGGGGGTGGAGTGCTGGAAAGAGGTACGTAGAGACCCGCCAGGAGAAGAAGAGAGCTCGTACAATCTTCGCAAAAGCCTCATAGGAGATCCCAGCAAGAAGCCCTTGGTGCATGTATCATACAAGCTGTTCGTAAGTTTGGACGATACCAGGACCTCTGAACTGACCTCCGAGGCTCTCAAAAAGGAATGCAAGAGAGAAACAACACTGGGAATCTATCTGAATGAGAGATCGAGGCTGTTTGTTCTCTTTTCACTGCTACCCACCTGAAGGGCCTGTGTTTGAGCCCTAGTTCTAGGGAAGCCCTCGAGAACCCATCCACCAGTTTCCTCCGAGAGTCTGGCGAGAACGTTGGAGATGGCGGTTTCATCAGGGATCAGCGTCCCCTTGTTCATGTTCTCAAACTCCTTCGCACCCTCTCCTGCAGCTTCTGCGGCCTTCTTGAGAACGTCACCCGCAGATATGTGAGGTATACCGTAATCCAGCGAGATCCTTTCGCATATATCCTTTCGCCCTGAAGAAGTTGGGCCGAGAATAACGATCTTTGGCTGTTGTTTGTCACTGAGGAGCTTGATGAGGAATGGAATGGGCTCCTCCGGTTGGTGTATCACGAGTTGCTTGGTCAGATGATCCAGGACATCGTACACCTCCTCCTTCTCTATGTACGCGAGAGTGTCTTTCATGAACTCCGCACGTTCCTTTCCGTAGTCCACCATCGTTCCTTTTTCTGCCTGAAAGATGGAGGAAGGACGGGAAGACGACAAAAGAAGATGGGTGCAACAGCAAAAACAACCCGGCCGACAGGTGTTGTTTGAACAGAACAGAACTCGTGTGCGACTGCCTGATCGAACTAACCAGGCAAAGAAGAACACTGCAAAGTATTCTTTCTCTTCCTTGTGACTCCTCTGTGGCCTTGTTTGCTCACCTATATGTATACAGGAGCATGTGATTGAATCGTCTTCATAACGAGTACGTATACTATAGCGGAAAACTGCATCATTAATTGGAGCATGCAATATATATATATATATATATATATACAGTTTGAGAAGTACGTAGTATGTTGCATTAATTAATTTCGATCTGTATATCGCTATTAATTGTATCGCTACAAAGGCATGCATGCATGCGCATGCATAAGCGCAATATAAGCGCATGCATGTCGCGCGGAATCCCGGCGCGCGCGTGAAACTGCACGCATGCATGAGGGCCCCATGCATGGCCCCCTGTCCCTGCGGAAAAAAACAGCCTTTTGAATCTTTTTGACAAGCTTGCCTGACACCCAACCACGAAATACAACCGTTCAGTGATGTGTGGTCAATTATTGGCTTTATGTCATGATTGGGCAGGCACATAGTCCTGTGGGTGTGGAACTTGTTGACGGACTAGTGAAGAGACGGCATACCCAAACTTGGCCGTCTCCTCCGTGTTTGTCTCTTACTGGAACTGTGTGAAGACAGTCGGCAAACCATGCGCGTACAGTGCAGCACCTTTGTGCGCTATCTCTGGACTATGATCGTTTTGTGGGTTGATGCCGGGGGAGATCATGCACAACGTGTCGGTGTGTCTGTGGGGGATTCGGCTGCTGGGATGGGAGGAGTTCGGAGACGGAGACCGGCGCCGAGGCAGCGGCACGCAGACGTGAGCTCATTCCTGCAGGAGACTCGGAGAAACTGGATAGGACAAAGATCAGGTGAGGGTGAAAATCTGTGCGGATTCTCTTGGTTCTTTCGTGCTTTCCCCGTGCAGTGGTGACACAGCTAGGGAAAATCAGTCGATTCAAGTTGGAAGAGTACCGATGCAATTAAGGAGGAACAGGGGTACATTGGAAAAACGGTCTTTGCCTCTCTGTATGCAGGTACAAGAAGAGGAGTAGAAGGACAAGGCAGAGAAGCTCTAACACGGTTGCGGTTAGGTGGATTTTTGAGTCTGCCGTCTCTCTCGCCTCCGTCTGAGGGACCAGTCGACAAGGCTCCGTCGTGGGCCGAGCTAGAAGGGAGGCTCGAGGCTCTACTGACAGAGGAGGAGAGACGGATGATTGCCTTGAGAGAGGAGGGGAGCGGCCCCCCCTCATGCTTTGCGCCTGTGCGTCTCTTTAGAGATCACCAATGCGAAGGGGGAGAGGAGGGGGCAGGGGAAGAGACTGAGACCGTGCGAGTTCGTCTCTTCAGAGATACTGCGGCCTGGTGTCCCTACTGTGAGAAGGTATGTGTGTAATGTTCGTTTCTACCGTGCGGCAGTCTTCTGGGGCAGTCGAAAAAGACGAAGGATCAACTCTCTCTCTGTTCCAAGCTTCTTTCTTCGTTTTCTGTTCAATCAATCATTCTCGTGCCTAGCTCAAAGTAGTTAACCCCAGCTCAGCCAGGCATTTCCCCCTTCTTTCCCTTCCTCGAAACTCCCAGAGATTCCGATGTTTTCATGCTCAAAAACGCAAACATTAACTTACAGGAAACAAGAAAGCTTGACAGATTCTCTCTTAACCCCCATGAACTTGACAGTGCGTGCGTGTGAGCTCAATTCACAGTATCCTTTCCGTTCTGCTTGATTCGGACAGAGCACAAAGAGACTGTGCGGCTCAATTCACAGTATCCTTTCCGTTCTGCTTGATTCGGACAGAGCACAAAGAGACTGTGCGGCGTGAGCAATAGTCACATTTCATCTCCATCTGTTTTCGATTTGAATTTGCTGTCAGCGTCCAATGGTGCTGTTTGCATCTCCTGAATTTCGTTTCTCTCCCTCCGTTCCCCCCTTTTTTTTTCTGTTGCATGCATTCGTGCATGCATGCAGGTGTGGCTGACCCTGGAGGAGAAGAGAGTGCCGTACTCGGTAGAGCTTGTGAATATGACGTGTTATGGAGACAAACGAAAAGACTACCTAGATCTAGTGCAGTCGGGTCTTCTTCCCGCAGTGGAAATTGACGGGAGGATCCACACGGAGTCGCTGTCTATCGTGAACCTGCTTGAACGTTCTTTCACGTCCCCCGAGTTTGTCTCCCTGATTCCTTCCAACATCTCAGATGACGAATTGAAGACAATCCCAAAATTGGTCCTGCTCGAAAGACGGCTTTTCGGGGCCTGGCTCGACTGGATCGTCACACCTTTGCCTGGAATTCTTCAAGGGGGAAATCGAGAAAAGTTCA
>JAHBMJ010005911.1:7500-17500 GCA_018398765.1 Chromera velia | reverse complement strand
CACAAATGTTGGGAATCTATAATGATTCAAGAGATATAATCTTTTAAAGAGTTAAAAACTTAAAATCATAAATTCAAATTTGAATATACATATAGTTTTCATATAAATGAAATTAAGATATAATTCTCTCACTAATTATAACAATGATTTAAAACACACTTTACTAATAATAATCGCACTCTCAAACTGTTTAAAACTCTTTGTTTTAAGTTTTTAGTCATTGTTTAGTGCCTAGAAATGCTTGATAGATATGGTAATTTTGGAGACTGTTTTGATGTTGGAGACCGTTTGGGATAGATTTGTCTTTGAAGCGGGACATGGCTTGACAGTTTCGGCTTGGCTAGTACAACTCACACGCAAGTCCTCCGCGCGCAGCCGTCTCCTTCGCAGGGTCATGCAGGACCTGACGTGCTCACGTGTGGAAGCGATACGGAGCCGGTCCGCGCGGCTGTAACGCTGCCCCCCGAAGCGCACTAAACCTAGTGACCATGTTTGATTTGATTATATTTGATTTGATTTGATTTGATTTGAGCTTCAACCTCAAATATTTGATATTTGAGGTAAGATTTGAGGTTAACCTCTTAGGGTTCCTCACTGAGTTACTGACTTACTGTCACTCTGATCATTTTTCTCATGACAATAGTTATCAGAACATTTCTGATGTGTGTTTCAAAAATTTAAAAAAATATATATATAATTATAACTTATCAGTTCCGTAAAAAAAATATGCCTGTGTGGCAGTGTATATACACTAGTCACTGAGACTCACTCTAGTACTAATAGAGATTAAGAACGTAAAATTGATAGATTTGAAATTGCATATGACTTTTTGTTGATACGATAAAGTTAGAGCACGTACCAAAATTGAGGTGACAATCACTCAGCTTTATGGCACTTCCTTTTCCTCTTCTTCATGATCACTTTCTTCAATGTGAATCGAATCGATCGGTGGTGGGAGCTGCTGAGAGCTTTTTCTCTGGCTTTTCGGCTTTCCAGGAGTGGGTGCTCCTGGGCTTCTATTCGGTTGCGGAGAGATGACAACGGGGTGAGACGGAGAACCGCGCACACGTTTGCTATTGCTGTTGGTGTTGGAACCGTCCTGTTTCTGGGCAGCTAAGCATCCAGAGTTGGTAAGTTCGGCTACCCTCTGTGCCGCGCCAGGGCCGACAACAAGCCCCTTGTGTTGGAGGTGAATATAGAGAGGTCGGTAGCCTTCCTCACCCGGAGTGATGACTTTCTCAGGAGGGGGAAGTTTCCCCCTAGCCTTCTCAGCATTTGCGTCTGCGGCCGCCTCCTTTGGTTTCAAATTAGNAATTAGTCCTCCCGCTGGGCCCTGCAGGAGCAGCCCCCCCTCCAGCACTGTCAGCAGCCCCCCCATTGCCTTTTCCCTTGCCTTTCTGGACAGCTGCTTCGTCCCCCCCGCCCCCTCCAACCGCTTCTCCTGTCTTTCTTGGAGTAGCTGCACATGTTTGTCAGACGTGATCGTCAAGCCATGCTGATTGATGAGGTGGGTTTGAAAAGAACTGGTTGCCGCTGCTGCATACTCACAGCCACAAATAATTTCTCCTTCCCCCTCGGCTCCTTGTATTTTCACCTGACACTGAATCACATTTGCCCCCTTTTGCACGGACCATATTTTTTTTGCGTACCCGGCTCTAAAAACAAATGCCTCCTTCTTCCCGTTCGACCTTGTCAGATTGTATGACATGTCTTTACGGGGTGTAAAATGTTTGCAGACGCTTAAAAAAGGGGCCGTAAAAGATGTTCCAGCACCAGAAAAGTCAATACAGCTGTTCGGGAAAACGTTCAGCTGATCGGTTTACCTCTGCATGAAGTAAAAGGAGGTGAAACATCAATTTCAGTACAGCTCAAAACGTTTTTTTTTGAGAGCAAACCATCAAGATTTAGGTTTTTTCATTTGAATCAGCATGCATGACGGATTGGTACTTGCAAAAAGTTTTTTCGGGACCTTCATATTTGAGGTTGAAAGTCATATTGATCAAATATTTGATCGTATTTGATAGGTCTTTAAACACTAGGTCCTCCCTGACTGGATATTTGATTTGAGCTTAAGCCCTACCTCAAATCAAATCAAATCAAATCAAACATGGTCACTAACTAAACCGCGCGCCAAACACAGCAAACACGCGATCTACAACTATTTTTTTCACACATAAGTATGATTTAATTGAATCAGTCAAAAGCTCTTAAAATCACAATTATTGTATCACAAATCATTGTGACACAAAAGGTTCTGGAAATTCTCATTGTGACACACTATAATTCCAGTGTAGTTCACCTTCACCTCAATGAGCGTTAAAGCGGGCGGAAAACTCGGTGAAGAATCATGAAATTTTACATTTCATTTAGCTTATTAGTTCGCTTGTCAAAGATTCAGTGCATGGCTTGAAGTCAGATAAAGGGTTGTACCTAGTAGTCCCTAGAGCTGTCTCACAATGGGTGGCGGCACTAAAATCGTGACGATTTCTGAAGGGCGTGACCGTATTTCTGCAAGATCATGAGGAGTCCGCTCATTCACATCCCGCACCTGCAGGTCGGCACCTGCTTTAACGAGAAACCGCACCAACTCTAAGGCACCCCCCTCTACGGCGCGGTGGAGAGCAGTTTGGCCGAGGAACCCTCGAGAATTCATATTAGCACCGTGCTCAAGAAGAATTCCCAACACCTTTTGTACAGACAAAACGTGAATCTCTCTTCTATTGGAAAGGTATGTAGAATAATTTGTTCGAGGCACAGCAACGGTGAACGCAAAATCCTCTCCATCTGCAGCTTGCATGTTAACATCGGCACCATTGTCAATCAGAAATTGCACGTTGTGCGGTCTGAATCTCGCTGCGGCGTTCATGAGCGCTGTCCATCCAACCCCATCGAAAGCATCGATTTTGCACCCACGAGACAGAGAGAGGAGCAGCAACTCCTCAAATTCGTGCCAGCTAAAAAAGTGAACGAGGGACTCCTTCTCGCAAGACTCCCGAGCGCTGATCTTCAGATCAGCCGCATCGGAAGTCTTCATGAGAAGGTTCTTCAGGGCTTCACTCACGGCAGAACGGACCGCGGGGTCCTCCTTTTGGGGGTCATAACGCAGTCTGAGGCCGAAGCTCGGGTCTGACCCCCCGTTTTCTTCTTGGCTGTCTAAATCTTTCTCTGCGGCCTCACATGCGATCTGCAGGGCTTTCTTGCAGCGAATCTTGCTGCCACTGCCTTCCTCTGGCCCCTCCGAAATCGACTCTGAGACCGCGTCTGACGCCTCTGAGTCCGTATCTACCCCCATCGCATCTACATTCGCCCCCTCTGCAACCAGGGACCTTATCAATCCCCACCGACGCTGGCGACAGCCAACAACGAGAGCCGTGTCACCAGCAACCACACCCTCCACACCCCCTAACGCCTCCCCCGCCTGTGCTTCCAAGTCCGCTCCATCGCTCATGATCATTTCCGCGGCCTCCCTATTGTCAGCACACACAGCTCTTATGAGCGCGGTCTGACCCTCAACAAGTCCGTCTACGTCTGCACCTGCCTTCAGGCACAGACGAAAATCGTCTCCATTGCTGACGCCGTTGAGAAAGTCAGCGAGCGCAAGCTGAGTTGTCTCTGCCGACACAGGTCGGAACTCACGGATCATTTCGCCTATGCCGATCTCGTTCAGAAAGCCGACATCAATCTCGAAATGCCTCCTCACTACTTTCCCAAGCTGTACTTTCACACTTTTGGAGAATTGAGTGCGCGTCTCGTCAAGAGCGTCCAAAACTGCAACATCCTCTGGACGCACGGATGGAATGGACACTCCACCAGCCGCAGCTGCGGCCACCAAAATTTCACCTCCCCCCTTCGCCCTGAGAGTCTTCTCAACAAGTGAGACCTGAATGTCGAGGTCAGAGACAATTGCAGTTTGCAGTGCTCTCAGACGCTCAAGATAGGAGTCGACCGTCAGAGCAGTCTCAGGAGAGCTCACAGCCGCCTCTTCCATTTTCAAGACTGCCGCACAAGACAATCAACTCCACATAAAAAAGGATCAGACCGCTCTTTGCTGAGGCTGGACCGAGATGAAGCAACGAAAAGCCGTACGTGGACCAAAAGAAATGAAGCCTATTATGAAGGTTGACAAAGGGTTGCCAATCCTGAAGACATGCAAGATCATGCAAGACAGAGTCTGACAGACTTAGACGGTCTTCAGCCTTCACCGAGGACGATCGAATCAACGGAAATCACGTGCACACTGCACTTCGAAAAAGATTCAGTACAGATTCTGAGGCTGAGTCTAGAGGCTGAGTATGATTCAGTCATATTCAGTCGTGATTCACGTGTATAACGAAAGCTTAAATTTGGACGCCGTCTCCATGCACGTATGCCGTCTCCGCGGGGCGCGTGGTCGACCAATGTCGACCATATACAGCAGGCCAAGCTTCTGCATGATGTCTTCTGTTTAGAAAGTGCCATTTGCTCATTCGTGCTCCACAACTTCACGATTGAAATTTGAGCTTCCCGAGTGACTGAACCACGCATTATTGTCAGGCTGTGTCACGCTGAGTTTTGGTTTCTTCCCCACCTCTTGCATTTTCTTCTTCGATAGAAATCACGCTTTGCGGCCTCTGTCTGATCGGCCATCATCTGTGTAGAGTTTCTGACCGTGTGAAAATTGGGTCGTTCTCGGACTCGAAATTCTGTTTTTAGAATTCCTTCCCACTGCCAGCAAGAATAGGACTCGCGCAGGGAAACTGGAGGACACTTCAGAAGCTCATAGCCGAAGAGCGAAATTGAGAGAGAGCATCTGAGCTTGAACTTGTGGTTACAATAGCGCCACCCTTCCTCCTTTCAGTTGCTGTAGCTCTCTTCGTCGTTTTTCTCTCTTCCCTCTTCTTTCTGTTATTCTTTGTGTCTAACAGAGAGTCCCCTAGTGGCACAAAAAGAGGAAACACCGTCGAAGCCAACATCAGCACGATGTCACTCAACAGGTCGCAGGTTCGTCTCGTTGAATCACTCTTCCCTTTCATTACTTCTTTCTTTTTTCTTTCGCCCTCAATTTACCGCGTATGCCCCTCTCCCTTAAGGATTTGCCCCCCCCCCTCCCTCTGTCTGCAGAAGGACAAGGTGTCTCAATTTCAGAGCGTCACAGGCGCCCCCACTCAAAAGATCGCTGCTGACTTCCTGAAGAGATTCAACTGGGATTTGGAGATGGCGGTCAACCAGTTCTTTCAGGAGGGCAACTCGTACGCCTCCAAATCGGACGACGCGAAGGTGGGTACGCGGGTATTGTGCCTTCCTTTTCATTCAAGATAAGTACGATGGTGAAGGCAAAGTCTGGCGGTGCTTTGTCACCGAATTGCTAGAGAGGAAGCGCCGTCCGATTTGGCAGTCGGTAAACCAAGCCCTTTCTCTCTCCTTCTGTCCCCCACGCCTCGAGTAAAAAGGTTGCGGATCCTCCAAAGACTTCGGCTCAAGTATGAGAATGTGCACTGTCGTGAATCTTTCCACCTTGCTCATGTACAGGTTTTGGCTCTTTACAACAAATACAAGGACCCAACAGAAGACCACATAGGCATCGAGGGGATCCATCAGTTCTGTCAAGATCTGGGCGTGGATGTAGAGGACCCCGTGACTCTGGTGTTGTCCTTTCACTTCAAGGCCAACAAGATGGGCGTATTCACAAGAGAGGAGTTCGTGGGGGGAATGGTGCAGCTGGGGTGCGACTCCATTGAGGCGTTGAAAAAAGAAATGCCGAAAATGAGAGAGCATCTCAGAATGAGGGATAAATTGAAGGAAGTCTACCTGTACACTTTCTCCTATGCTCTGGACGACGGTCGGAAGAACCTGGCGATGGAGCACTGCATCGGATTTTGGAAACTTTTGCTCAAGGGCCACTTCGAGCTTCTCGACGAATTCTTGACATTTGTGGAGGTGAGAGCAGAAGGCTGTATACGATATGGACTGTCTGGCTGTCTCTCTCTCTCTCTCTCTCGCTCTCTCTCTCTGTTCTTTCTTCCTTTCTTTTCTTTCCGTATGGCTCCCGGCCTGCCTGCGTGCCTTCATGCCTGTCTGGCAGGTCCCAAAGTCAAGAGAGAGAGGATTTATTCCTAGTGAATGAATGTATGATTGGATGGATTCAGTGGAGCGCTTCCGTGTCCGAATAGTCTTTGGCTGAATGCGCCTGTGTGAGGGTGGGTGGGAGCTTCAGAAGGTGTGTCTGTGTGAGCGTTAGATTCAGCAAGGGTTTCAGGGAAAGATACTTTTGTCCATGAGGGAGCCCACCGTCGTTTCAGCCTTTCATTCTGTCTCCTTCCTTCCGCCCTTTTTCGAATCAGGAGGTCGGCAGGGAGGGAGGAAGGGACGGAGAGAGACTGAGGGCAAAGGCCGCCTTCTTGTCGCTATTCTGTGTCTCACTCTGTCAGTGGAGATGAATATGTATGTGTTTACGTACGAGACTATCTTTCTCTCTCTCAGCCTCCCCACCCCACCCTCTGTATGTGTGTGTGCAGATGAAGGTCACGCACACGATTTCGAGAGACACGTGGTCAATGGTCTTTGACTTGGCCACGACAGTGAACGCCGACCTGTCGAACTACGACGACGACGGCGCGTGGCCGGTGTTGATCGATGAGTTCGTTGAGTGGTGGAGGCAGAAGAAGAGCGGGGGAGGGTAGGTAGGGAGGTAGGCTCAAAGGAGGGCAGGGAAGAAGGCGGGCGTATCAGATCCTGGATGAGAAGAGAAAGGAAGGGAATGCAAGGTTGTAGGGAGGGAGGAAGGGGGTGAGACTGGTCTAAGTCACGGTAGTTTTGGGTCATTCCACGGTGCTCGCAGGTAACGGGGGGGTGCAGGCTTTCCGCCCGTCAAATTCTTTGGCCTTGACTAACGCAATGGGGGAAGTGACATGCCTGTCTGTCTTCAGTAGGAGTGAGCTTTTTGTACGTGCTTGAAATAATTGTCACTGCACACACTGTGCCCATAAATAGGCTGGGTGAAACGGAGGAGGTGGCCGGATAAGAGAGGCAAGGGGTGTTTGTTGGGGTGGAGGAAAGAGGGGTATATACTGAGTGTTTGAAGCAGAGACCTGCAGAGAGCCCATGCAGGCAGGTGAATGGTTGGTTGGTTTGCTCGATCGATCAGCTCGTGAATTAAGGCAGGGAGGGAGGGCCTGCCTGACGGATTCAGCCGAGAGATGACGAAGGATGGGGCGGTGTGACTGGCTGGTCTGTCTTCCGATCAGGCAGAAGGGGGGAGGGAGCTGAAAGGACAGATCGGAAGGGGGTTGGGTAGTTGGTGAGAGTGATTGATGATGATGCATCATCGATAGGCTTGAAAGGAAAGAGGAGAAGGATCAAGAAGCATGCAGCTGGGACTGGAGAACTGAAAAAAACGTGGGGGATTGAGGAGACGAGACAAGAGGAGGATCCAGTGACAAAGAAAAACACACAACAAAGGAACCATCGCCCCAGTGACGGATTGATGAGTGACTCGATCGATCGACGAAAATCGAGTGGGGGAGTGGGGGGACGTGTGTTGTTCTTCTCGATCTGCGTGGTTTTCTCTCTTGGGCTTCTCCTTCTTGCGTCAAGGCTTGGGCTTCTCCTTCTTGCGTCAAGGCATGTACTGAACCAGTTCGTCGCCCCTTTCACCTGGCCTTTCACTTGATTCCTTCTCTTAATTCCTCCCAGACAACCCACTAGGCGTGATGCTCACACTGACTGCCGGTGCTCTTCGAAGTGTCTGTATTTCCCTATAGCAGAGCAGCTTGTTCTTTTGACCACCTAGTTGACCACGTCATTTTCTTATTCTAGTTCTTATTCCTTTTATCGTATATATTCCCGAGTGCAGGCTAGCGGTCATGTCTCATAGCTAAGCATGTCAGCAATCATACCAATTTTTTAAAATATAAGGATGCCAATTTTTTAAAAACAGAAATATACTATCCTTAAATATTAAAGGCTTGACTAGTAGGTGATTGATTAACTACTCTGGCAGTAACTCTGCACATAAAATATCAGTTTCTAACTCTTTTTACATTTTGAGTTTGACTCTTTTCCAACGTTAAGATAAAATGTTTGGGCACTTTTGTCTAAACATTTGCCCTAGCATTTGCCCACATACATAAAATATGTTACGACAGTTACAATGTTACATAAATTCAGAAAAGTGATAGAATGGTATTTGAAATTAGATTCTAAATTAGATTGAAAAATGTCACGATAGAAAGTCAAAGTGAGAAAAGTTATAGAACAATTGTTAGAAAAATGATAGAGAAAAGTGTTTCTAGCTCTAGGCCCTGCACTAGCTACATAAAAGAAAAAATCGGAAAACTTTTTTTTTAATAGATTTTTTTTTATTTATCATATAGCAGTCAACAGGCAAACAACTGTTGTTCAAGTGTTGCAGGAGTGACAGGATCGAGTGTTGCATGGAATGTTGTGTAAAAACTATATGTGCTTTGGTTCTTTGCAAAGACCTATAGGAATTTAGACAGGAATTTAGAGGAATTTCGACAGGAATTTAGAAGAATTTAGAGGAATTTAGCTAGGAATCTAAAGGAATTTAGACCTTTAAATTCGTAAACTTTGGAGTTTAATTTCTCATGAACTACAAAAAGTTAGAACTTGATTTTATCTGTGCTTATAGACGTATATTAAACTTATAAGCACTGTTAAAATCAAGTTCTAACTCATCATAGCTCATAAGAAATCAACCTCCAAAAATTGCTAAATTCCTCTAAATTCCTGTCTTTCAATTCCTTTAGATTCCTAGTTAAATTCCTCTAAATTCTTCTAAATTCCTATCTAAATTCCTTCAAATTCCTATCTAAATTCTTAGGTCTTTGCAGAGTTAATAAATAAAAAAAGAGAAAAAAAAAGATTGGACATTTTTTTTTCTTTTCTTATCTATGGAATGCAGAGCCTAGCTCTATAACTTTAAATTTTTCATCATTTTTCTATCAATTTAAACGACAATTTTATGGTGGTTTTCTAAAAACTTTCCCACCATAAATTTTTCTAATACTTTTTGCACTGGCAGGGTAATTCAATGATGAATTAATTCGATCTGTGTTAAATTTTTTCATTCCTACTATGTGACTATAGTTACATCAATCCGGCCGTCTAACAAATATGTTTTATAATCCGTTGCAAGAACTAAGAAAGCGAGATATTCCTCATATTAAACCTAACCAAGATTTATAAAGTTAGGGTCCATGTCTCCTTAGAGTTATGATATTTTAGTAACTTGGACAAATGTCCTCAAGCTGATAAAGTACAGGAGAAACCTTATGGCAGAGTGATATCAGGGAGTTCGGGAACTTGAAAGTCAAAATCCGGAGTTCCTGCCGTGGCGGTTCCGTTTGTGATCCCCCACGGATTTAGAACCTGGGCGGAGCCTCCACAGACCGTGACGGAGAGAGAGTAAGTCTCCGTGAGGTCAAAAGACCCGCCTCCTGTGACAGAGAAGGAGTAGGTGGCGATACCTGAGGACTCGTTCAGGTTCTCCAAAACCGCGTCCGTTATCGGAATCGTCATTCCGTCTGCACACATGCATGCAACCAGCAGAATTAAAGAAACAATTTGGTGCAGGGAGAATGAATGTATGGCACTCCAGGGCCCCAGACTTTTGTTTTGTTCAACACACGCAGTCCTTCCCTGAACCAACCATTGGAACACAGATGTTCATCTCCAGACCCATGCATGCAAAGGTCACGATCAAAAGAACCTATGCATGTACGCAATTCTATCAGAGACTGACTTGAGTTCGTCAAAACGATGCTGGAGGACGGAATGGGATTCTCCAGAGGTTGGCACAGCGTCAGGTCTGCAGAGAACCGTCCAACGACAGTCGTCTGACCAGGGACTCTACCTTGATTGACCCACACGGTCGTCAGGTTTTGGTTCGGGATCAGGGTGCCTGGCGTTACCTGCATGCATGCATGTCATATTAATACGAAATCGAGGGAGTCAAAACAAAGAGACATGAAGCGTCTGTTTGATCAGAACAGAGCGAATG
>JAHBMJ010005911.1:0-2500 GCA_018398765.1 Chromera velia | reverse complement strand
GGTAATGTCAGTAGAGAGGAATTAGACGCAAATGGAAGTGTAGAAAAGCGCGCGAAGCATCACGGCATTCTTGGAAGCAGAGAAAAACAGAAAAAATAGAAAACGAATTGTGCTTCCAGACTGACCAAGGGATCCTCTATTTTTCCGCCGAAAACAGATTCTGCAGTCGGAAGGGGCGTCTCCTTTATCGTCTCCTTTCCTGCGGATACCTTTCCGGAGAGGGACTTGGGGGGCGGAGGAGAGGGGACGAACCTCGAAGCCATGGCTGTGAGATTTACACCACACAGCACGGTATCTGCAGCACACGCCCCCTCTTGGTCTGCTGATGGGGGAGGAGGACAGCGCAGAGCCTGGAGCTCACTCGGCAGAGGAAGCGTGCCATCCTTCAACCATAGAATTTCATCAAGAGTTGCAGGGTCAGTTTGTTCATCCTCGCTAAGACTTAATCTCCTGTAGGGTGGTGGTTTGTATGTGTCATCATCAGGCTCTCCACAGTCTGTGTTGTTTTCTCTCCATTCGGGTCTGAGGATTTTGGGAGTGATGAGAAGTCTTCGAATGATTCGAAGTTGCTCGTCTTGTTGGTCTAGACGGAAACGAAGGGACTCGAATGCCGATCTGATTTTGAGAGAAAACTCCAGGGTCTCGTTGGCAATCAACTGTTTTGTAATCTCGTGCTCGTTCGAAACGTTCACTCGAGTCTGCATATTTATGTATATGAATATTGGTTGATTAACTAATTGCATTGATTAATGCCTGAAAGAGCCCATGCGTTGTGTTTTTGTCTACACCTCAACAAAATGATTTGATTCATTTCTTACACAGTGAATGGTAAGGTGCTTTGCTTCATCAGTCCGCCTACAGTATCAAAGAAAAATGACAGCCCATGCCGACGTACCTCATGTTCTTGAAATGCGTCGGTGTCTCTGATGAAGTCCAATTCCCTCCTGACGAGGTCTCTGGTGAGTGCGTGCTCTGTGTTGATTGTTCTTTCGATCAGGTCTGCTGCTGCCTCCACGTCCGCCTGTAGTTTGCAAAACCCCAACAGAAGAGAGACGCTGTTCCGCCAGGCGGCCTCAATCTCTGCCGAGTCAATGTTGCCGTCGTGGAAGTCAACCTACACACACACACACACACACACACACACACACGCCCGCACGCGCATGCTAATTCCTTCATTCTTTCATTCATTTATTTATTCATTCATGCATCAATGACTGCCCAGGATGATGTCACAGAAGGATGTGCATTCGCTTACACAGACGAATAAATGCAGATGCTCACAATCCATTCAGTGCGAATTGATCAGAGACAATGAATCTGATCGTCCTGCCACTCAGCAACAAAACATGAACGGACGGACCCACCTGGTCGAGAAGGATTTCGAAAGCCTGGACGAGCACAATGAATGCAAGCTCTGGCGCCTTGCAGACGAGGTAGATTGGATTTGGAATCCTGACGATCCCAACAAACGGAATGGGAATGGGGAGCGTTCTCGGGATAAATTCACACAGAGCAAAAGCAGCTTGGGCTATGCGATTGGTCTCCAAAGCGATCACAGCTCCCGCTACTGCATTGTCATCAGATCGTGACTCGAACCATGGATCGTCTGTGATGAAGGGGCCGATAAGGGAAGCAACCGAGTCTTGGTAGGATCCCCCGGGGGGGGTGTAGTCGGGAGTAAAGGGTGTGTAGATGGTTTCGTTTTCTGGGACTGGACAAATGGTACAGGGCTCGTTGACTGGATCATCACACGTGGCGTTCGGGTTGATTGAAATTTGAAGTCTTCTCTTGACGGTTTCGTTGGGTTGTACTCTTAGTCGACGACGGGTTTTTTGTTCACTAACCCACGCGAAGACAGTATCCATGCTGCTGATTGCCTTCTCACCCCCCTTCTCTTTCAAGTGTTTCTCGAAGGCTTCACATACGCTCTCGAAGGAAAGACCCTCAGCATCTTCGGAAGTCAACATAGCGTCTGAAATGGGAGTGGCGCTACACCTTGGATTGCCCTCTTCCAGACAGAAGGCGTAAGACGCGATTTGGTCTGCCTTTTGGACGAGGGCGTTGGGACATTGCGCTGCGTCTGTCATCTTGACGGAGAGAAGGGCCAAACTGAGGGTCAGAAGAAGTGACAAGAGACACTGAGAATCACAGGGCCCTGCTGTCATGCTGAGGAGATCTGCTGGAGGAGATG
The DNA here is from genome assembly GCA_018398765.1 of Chromera velia. Taxonomy (NCBI): domain Eukaryota; family Chromeraceae; genus Chromera; species Chromera velia. The sequence goes on along the minus strand of JAHBMJ010005911.1, from coordinate 309 downwards.
TGAGACGAGTTACTGCGAATTGGAAGAAAACTCAAACAACAGTGTGAAGTTGCGAACAACAGTTGTTTCAACTATATAGTGTACATATGAATTCCGCGGAAAAGACCTCAAACTGATTGGCATCAATACTTCAGTCTATTTCAGCGGCACATGCAGACGTACGTGCAGCAAATATGTATGTATGTATATATGTCTTATATAGTAAGTTCACAATCTGGCTCGCAGTTGGAGCTTGGAAGACACTGTTGCGAATTGTTGCACATCCGCATACCCTGGACATTAATTTGTGTGCATTTTTATAAAAAATAA
>JAHBMJ010005910.1:25000-61614 GCA_018398765.1 Chromera velia | reverse complement strand
ATGAGAGTCAGTCGGCGTTGTGGGTAGACAGACAGCTCTATATTTGTTCCTTCGTCTGTGCCTCAGTCAGGGGGTGATTGTTGAGCCGCCATGCCTGAAGTGCCCGCCGCCATACGCGCCGCCTTATAGATTGATGAGCCATGCCGAGCTGCATGCATGCATGTGCATGCTTCTTCATGCAATTTGAATTAATTGCAATCAATAGTAGCATGCTCATAAAATGCAATGAGATGAAACGGCTGAACAATGAAAGGAACGGGAATATGCAATGCATCCCGTCCTTCAGTCTTTCCCTGTAAGAAGATCTTAAGAGACTCTAATGATAAGCTTCTAGTTGAGAAGATCTAGTGGCTTTTAGGGTCTTTCAAACTAATGTATGAATTTTGTTCTTAAAGTATTACTGTATCATAACTCTGATATATCAGCAAATGATGATGTCATGCATTGCATCATTGATGGCCTGTATAGACCGATCAATAATAATAACAATAATGATGATGATCATGATGATAATTGAGGAATATGTTGATCATTCCATACATCATTATAGATTGTACTTAGGCAGTGTACTGATATAATATCTAGTATAATATACAATAATTGATGCTAATTTACTTATAATTAAAACTTTTATCTAGATTTTTATGTACTATCATGTACTGCTATGTTTCAAAAAATTTATAGATGGAGCAATTGATATGGGACCCAGGATAGGAGTATCATAGGACTAGGGATACGATATGACTAAGGATATGCTCTATAGCATATGCTAGTATTAGAGGACATAATGTATCTGGTAAAAGTTTTTGTTTCTATAGAAATTCAAAATTATTTATTCATTTCAAAATAAAGCTAAAAGTATGATAGTTAACTTCAATCATAGTTAAAAATGAAAAGTTTAAGTTAAAAGTCTGGTTAAAAGTACTCATGTTTAAACTAATGTTTTATAAATTAAAAAATAATTTAAATTACTAATCCTAGTATCATACTTACTTACTTACTTAAATGCATGTGGTTTAGCCTAAATTTAAGTCTCTCAAACCAGAGACGAATGACAACTAGAATGGTAATTAATCTATGTATGCAGTTGCTACTAGTAGTACAGTTATAGATAAAAAGAGCAAACCGCGGTAGCTTTGCCTGCTTCTGTATAAGCATGAACCACCACAACCCTCCGTTTCTCTGTCTACCTGTATGTCCCACTCCGGGGCTTGTACAAACGCTTCATTGCTCTGCTTTCATTCTAGCACCCCCCCATGCAGTCATTGTTTCGGCACAACTGGCTTTTTGCCTGTACCTTTGTCACAGCATGCACCATTCCACTGCTTTTACTTACAGAAACAAATATCAACAAAAGGAGAAGGGTCCTTTAAACGATAGCTGCCTCTCCAACTCTTCTTACCTGAATCTCAGCCGTAATAAAATTGCCCTCCCTTCCCTCCCTATTCCTCCAGCAGGAGAAAAAAGAATTCGCCGCGAAGACTAAATGCCTGCAAGGAGAAGAGAAGAAAGCAGCACTAGCTGTCTGACCACACGAAAGGACTGGAGTGTCTGGGATCATTGTGGTGCGTGAGGCCTACATACGTTTGCTGCATGCTTTCCTAACGTGCATGCTGTTGTCATGAATTCATTCAACCGTCTCATGCTCCTCTCTCACGAGCTCTCATGCATGCAGTGGGTGTTGAGTAGGAGATCAATGCAACCATTTTGCTACCCAATGTTCGACGTTTTCCCGACTATCCATTGCACGACAGCCTTTACTCACAGAGTAGAAGCAGCTGGTTGGATGGAGACTGTGGTAAGACGAGTTTCTCTCCCAAAACGAGAGCACCCTCCCGCGCATCCCTTACTTACCAACAGACAGATCTGCATCATACTGGTTCTGAGTACCAGTTTTCAATGTTGCTGGCCTACCTGCTCATCACCTCCCTCGAAATCAAAACTAAAACAACAATGCCGGAGAGCAGCTAAATTATACCAAATTAATAGACACGCCACAAGAGAGAGCAAATGAGACAAAGGCCAGTGAGGCAAATTCATTCTCCACGCGACAATGCATTCTCTGAATTTCAATAAATTCAACACATGCCCTTTTGAACCTCTTCCCCGTTGCTTGCATCTGCCCCCCTCAAAATGATTAAAAAAGTGAGTTCAAGTTTTCCACCAACACAGGAAAGCCCGCCCTACTCCCTTATAACCCCCCCATGCACATAGGTCTTGCGGAAGTCCTCGTTTGGTCGAGTGTCCACGGGTTCATAGGCCTAACAACAAATAGCTAACGACTCTTTTCGCATCCTCCCCACCTCCGTTTCTCTCCGCACTCTGCTCAGTTCCTCCATGTCAGAGAAAGGCAGTCCCAGCGCCTTCCTCTCCTCCTCATTGGTATTAAGTGGCATTGATACAACGGCTTTTTGCCTGGTTCTTCAAGTAGGAACACGTCCTGAAATGTGCGTGAATCCCTCACTACCACCTCTCTAGAAGTCAGGAGATTGTTTTTCGATGGAGCGTTTGACGGGTCTTGTCAATCCTTTGCCCTTACTTCAAGAACCTTTTCAGCACCTTCTCAAAAAGTTGAAGAACTTCAAGGTTCTCAATCCTTCTATTCTTTTTTTGAAGAAACTCCTCACTTGCCCAAAGATAACACGTACTCGACCCTCCTCCAATCCCCCCACCCCTGTTCCCTACCCAGATCCCTCAGAAGGCGATGATGCTCATATTAAGTACTTCAAGCAGCGCAGCACGCTTTTCTATCTTTCCGAAGAGGCTTTCTACCGTCTCCGGACTCTGCTCTCTGCTGCTTCCTCGGAGATGGGCGGGCAGATGCTACATAGTAGAAGAGAGCCTGCTGCTTAGCTTTGGATTGGAAAGAAAGGAGGGCAAGTGGTTGGAACGAACAGCGGTTGCTGTATTCAGAAATCGAGGGATGGAAGAAAATGCTGAGTCGTTTCTCGGTTGAAGTGAACATTCATAGCAAAAAAACGCCTCCGGAAATGGGGCCGGCTGGGGAATCCGCAACATGCCGTATGCGAGGCAGTGTCACCTTTTAAGTCTTACCGCTCTTCCGTCTGTTTGCTTCCATTCCCGCCCTTGGGGCCCTAATCACCCCTTGGCACGATCAGTTGCTGTGATCTGGCAGACGACTGAAGAACGCAACGCATGGATCCATTTGGGGCATCGAGTACGGAAGCGCACAGAAAGAATCTGAACGATGGATGGTGAGAAGGTCTCCTCGAAGAGGCACGAGCGTCCTGAAACGAATATAAGACCTAGTATAAGACATCCTCCCCCCCTCACTCCTTCAATATACCTCCAGAAAAACGCTTTGAGTGTTCATTAATTGCATTAAACGTGGGTTTGACTTTGTTTTCATATATTCTTTTTCAAGTGAAGTCACATCAATGCCCCCTCATCCGGTTGAAGAATCTTCCGATTCCGAAGAACGTTCCCACTTGCCCAAGCCTCCTGCTCTCTCTTTCTAAAGGAGGTCTTTCCTCCTCACTTCTTCCTCTAGCTGCTCGTTTGGGATAGAGCAAGCCTTGAGAGCCCTGAAAAAGAGAGTTCATCGTGGAGGATACAAATAGCACAAGCATGACGGTGAGTATGCAATCATAGGTTGGCATTGGAAAAGACTGGTCATCTGTGCGTGTAGGTAGACGATAAAGGCAAAGACGCTTCGAGAAAGCCTCAGCTCTTTTTAATTCTGAAAGAAGACCTCCAGCAAAAAAGGGCAAAGAACGAAGAAGATGGTTTTTTCTGCCGGGAGCTCATGAGTGCAGGACACGAAATCGCTACTGACACTGTCAGACTGAGTGTCACACTGGAATTGCAGAGATGACAAAAGAAAATGATTATAGAAGAACACCCTATAACAGGTGTCTTAGCTCCAACTTTTGCTTAACATATCATAAAGGGCTTGTGAAAAGATGCTGCACTTGTAGCTCAGCAGACCTTCTCTTTGTGCAGGAATCTGCAGGAGTCCTCTGTCTCTTCTGTTGAAGAGACGAGAAGGATGTGTCTTTATCGTCTCAGACTCGTCTGTGAGGGAGACGGGCACCTGGTTCGCGTTCCCGTTGGCTGATTGGATCGTTCTTGGGAGTTAGGAGAGTTTTTGTCTTTGCTCTTTGCCTGCGTTGAGCAAGACAACGTACAGAATGTGAGAATGGACGAATATGTGAAGAGTCGAGCAACAAGATATACAGCACACGGGCTAAGAGTAGGAGAACACACAGGGCAGGGAAGAAGAAGAAACCGAACTTGATCGGAAGGCGGGATGAGTCAAACCGTACATAAACACCGGAGCAACTGTATGAGGAAAGCAAGAAAAAACAAATGACCAACCCTTTGTTAAGAGAGATCTCCAACGCAGCGCAAGAAAGGGCTGAAATGTGAGCTGCAAATCCCGCCTGGAAGCCTCTGAGAGGGGCAGAAGGTTATGTTATGAGGATCCCAGGCGTCTGTCTCCTGTCCGGGTCTTCCGAAGAGTTCTCTTCAGTGTTTGATGTCTCCCTTAAGAAGTGGCTTGGGCACTCATCGGTCTGTACTCAAGAAGATCATGCGAGAGAAAAGCCATCGATGAGAAATCGATACTCCCGAAAAATTCATAACAATTAACAAGATGAATAAATGTGAGTGGCCGTCTTACAATGTGCAAGAGAAAAGGGTATGCAAACACAGCTGCTGAAGACTCATCCAACAAGATTTCAAAAGACATAGATACATTCTCCCACAAGCATCTGAGCGATACTATCACTTTCCATAGTAGTAAGAACAGAAAAGGCACGGGAGGAGGGGGAAGCAGGTAGACGTAAATGGCGAACAGAACTAGAAAAGACATGCAGTAAGCTCTTGCCGAAAGGGAGAAAGAACAGATGGTCCAGTCAAGCAGCGATTCACCAACCTTCTGTTGAGAAAAAAGGCCACGAAAGATCTCCAAACAGGTGCGAGAAAGGCCCAAAATATAAGTTGAAGAAGATTCTTAGAAGTCTCCTGTTGAAGTACTTGAGTGTATTGCCATTATCTGAAGAAAGGCATGCTTTATCCCCGGAATACCCGGAAGGGCCTTCTTCCTGTTCTGCTCGTTGTCTGAGAAGTGCCAGTGGCCTCTGCAGAAGTCGTCAGCCTACATCGATCCAGAGAAGGCACATGGAAATGGTCACTTACGACTACAGCTACAATGAGAGGAAAGTGAAACAAAAATGTGGTTGAGTGGAATTTTATGCATCAAAAAAGAGTATTTTCACTCTAAGAAAATCAGCCTGTGATCCAGATTTTCAGCGAAGTTTGTCAGTGTTTTCCAAGATGAGTTTACCGACTAAAAGAAACCGAAGGACCGGAAACAACGCATCATACAGAAATAAATAAATAAATAATTGAGAAAAGGTTTCCTTCCATCGCTAATCCAAGAATTGTTAGAAAAATAATCAACGTTTCTTGCTTGATTGTGTACACATTGTCAACCAATCTGGCAACGGGTCTTCTCAAATTTGAGGAGCTGTGCCCATAATGATTTTTTTGCTTCCTCCTCGTCATTCGGGGAGTCCTGTCTGACGGCAACCGGAGTATCTTTTTCTCTTTCAGGAAATGGCTCTAAGAGGAGGAGCACAATGAAAACGGATACATGCATGGATACCATGAGCAGACAAAGATCTAGAAAGCACAGACTAGGGACAGAGGCTAAAAAGACATACTGCATGGCCTTGATACACAAAACGCAGAGGCGTTCGAGGGTCTATTCTCTCCACACGTTCCATGCAGGATCCTCGACGACGGTGCAGACTCAAAGGAACCTTAAAATCTGGACAGGAAGTATTGTTAGATGCTCTTGCACACCTTTTTAGCTGCCCGCCTCTTCAGTGGTATGACATAAGGAGGAACGTACTGCTAACTTTTCTCCGTAGAATGAACCTTCAAATGGTTGTACATTTCTTTCTACGAGAGTATCTGCGACTTGAATCGACTCCTGTTGATCGGTTTTTGCCACCAATTGATGACTGTCTTTTCTTAACTGTGAAAGAGAGTGCGCGTCTTGTGCGTGACTCTCCCTGCTTCCAGGAAGAGCCAGCATGCCGTCACTGTAAGAAGAAACCTGCACAGAGGTTGTTTATGTTGTTGATGAAGTGACCTGCATAAGTATCTATGATATCAGACACTTCACACTAAGCAAATCAAAGAACCAGACTCTACCGAAAAGAAGAGAACAAAACTGGAAAGAGAAAACACTAATAGTCAAAAGACAGAAACAGCATGATAGGACTGCGAAAAAATACTCGAACAACATGCACGCGGATCAATCAATTTTTGGCACTCCCGGTCGACGTTCATTGTGTACGCAACCAACCTGCAATCGAATCTCCTCAGCTTCAATGAACTCTATCTATTCCTTGTTTTTCTCAGGCCATAGTTACCATAGGATAGTACATTGTACTATTGCATGCTATAATAGAATAGTACAAGAAGTACTATAGGTCGATCCTAAGTTGATTCCTAACTTGATTTCATAGTTGGCCCTAGAACTTTCCTAGAAAAATCTATACAGTTCTGATCTAACTTTTAGAAAATCTATACAGTAATTTAACATAGTTAAGCAGCATAATTATGAAGCATTAATCATAAAGCTTTGTGAATGTATAGAGCGGTTAATCAATCAATCAATCGATTAAGTTAGTCAGTCAGTCATTCAGTCAGTCAGTCAGTCAGTCAGCCAATGTCCTCTGGAGGACAGGGCACACCGCACGATAGAAGCGGGACCAGTCTTTCTTCTGGCACCTCCTCGAACAGTAACGGGTGTAATTGTACCCAGCACACCGCATCATCGAGGCCGACACGTCGCCACAGTATGTGTACATCTTGCCCGCTTGACCCACAAGAAGGTATGGACCATCCCTCACGTGGATGAGGAGGGGGTTGGAGGGACCGTCGAAGCTCTGCTTCATATTCTTCAAAAAGGTCCCCGACAAGAAACCTTCCTGTGCATGTGCCTAGAGGGACTGCAGAAACACAAACCAGCACTTTCCAGTGTTAGGGGCACGCCACAAATTCCTGTTGGCGACGATACCCAGATCACCCAGCAGCTCATACTAGTCCTTCTCCATCCATCCGTCATCGGACGTCCGGATCCACCGCTCGCTGCTGCTGCTTACGAAGGCCTGCATAGCCTTGTTGCCTCCTTTGTGGTCGTATACCCACCATTCCGGCCCGACCACCGACAGAATGGGGGGAGAGAACAGAATATGATGCCCAACTAGAGGCCTACCTCTGGGGGGATGAGACGAGGGGGGAGACCTAAAAAGATTAGCTAACGCAAAACATGTCGGGGCAGGTTGAGCCCCAAAAAGAAGGGCGCGTGCAATCTCGTGAATGTGATCATCTATTGTTTCACCCTGTAGAAAGATCTTCCTGGAGACCTGCTAAGTAACGAATTTTATGGCGTTCCAGACTAAGATTAGCCCGGTCTGCAAAAATCAAGAAGCACGCATTTTTAATATTTGAGCGCGTTTTTATTTCCTTTATTAACTGATTCAAACACATCACAGAGGTTTCTAATAATGTTAAATTAGGTCTAGATAGTGTTAAACTTAGTAGAAAACTCCTAAGAATGCCTAGAAAGCCTAATAAATTAATTTTTTTTTTATATTACTGATAGGATAGTACATTGTACTATTGGAGTTAATGATATGGATTCGAATACAGTGGAATTCTACTGTAGTACAGTATATTTTGGCAACTATGTCTCAGGCTGTGGGTGGAAAGAAAGAGAACGAATGGATACTGTGAGTCGGATGAAGTTCAAACGGCGTTCCATCTCTCTGGGAAGCTCGCTCTCTGCATCGCTCCTCGGCTGCTCCTGCTGGTGCTGCATTTACATCACTGTCCTGTGAATATCCCTTTCGAGCTCTTGGAAGGTGTTCTGCTCTAGCGGCACCTGTTATTTTTTTCCCTCATTGCAATTGCTGCTTTCATTTAGAGATGCCTGCACAGACAGATATGCAAGAATATACGTTGGCAAGATGGAAGATCCAAAAAGCAACAAAAACAAAAACAAATGGCATAAAGTAAATAGAAGTATCAATATGTTCTTAGCGTTTTTTGGAGCACGAAAGGGGGATGCAGAAACGTAACAATGCACGCACGCATACACACACACACACACACACACACACACACACACACACACACACACATACACACACACACACATACACACACACACATATACATACATACACATATACACACACACACACACATACACATACATACACACCATCTCTCGACGCTTGTGGGGAAACAGATCAGGTTCTTCCTCTTCCATGATGTCAGCCCATCTTCTGCTGCAGCGAAACTCCTTAAGGGCTGTGAACAGATTTTCCCCCGCCTCTGCCTAGTCTCTCGCTTCTTCCTCAAACTTCCCTCCCCTGGAGTTTGATTCATTAATCGTGACAGAGGGATCCAAACGACGTTCCCCTTCTCTAGCAAGCTTGCTGTCTGCATTGCTTCCATGATGCGAGAAACAGTGTCTGTTTCCGCGTTGCACCTACATTTTGAAAGGGGCAGAACGGAATGATGGATGCATTCGTAATGAGTGGACAGCTGAGCTACAATGCCAGAAAAGACGGAAACATTTCCAGCAACATGTCAAAAAAGAACTACAACAGTGGTATGAAAAGCAATGTAGGGAGATGGGCACTGTTAAGCCATGTCTGGACAATCAAACACGTGTGGAATCATGAAAGATACTGAACCGTTAGCCGAACGTAGGGGGAAGAAGAAAAAGTTGGACACACACACACACACACACACACACACACACATTCATACATACACACACATACACACACACACACACATATATATACATAGAGAGAGAGAGAAAGAGAGAGAGAGAGAGAGAAAGAGAGAGAGAGAGAGAGAGAGAGAGAGAGAGGCAGAGCAGTCAGCCAATTTGCATGTGATAAAACAAGTGTGACAAGGATTGACAAGGCATTTATATGCGAATGTAAATTTATGTATGCACACAGCCAGGCAGAGGAGAAATATACATCCTCTCTCTGCGCACAAGTAAGTATATGCACTATCAAATACATAAAGCAACAAATAGACAACCAACAAGATAGAAAGAGATCGAGTCAATGAGGCAGTCAGAAGAGGCAGAGAGGTATGTAGAGAGGAATAAAGACATACAAGCAGATCGATGGACGGACTGGAAGGTGGACCAGGAGATAGAAAGCGATGGCGGACAGTCAGAGAGGCCGCGGGTACACACTTGAACATCATTTGCTTGCTCTTCTTCTTCAAACTCTCCCCCCACATCCGACCGCTCGTCCCAGTCTGATGGCGATGGACTCTCAAAGAGCGTAGAGGAGGAGAGGGACCTTTGAAGGGGTTGTCCCGGAATCGGAGAGGGGAGTAGAGAGTTTCGAGGGACTGGATGGCAAATCAACGATCCAGATTTCACAGCCTCCCTGTATCTTTTTTGAAATAGCTTGTTATGTTCCAGACTATCAAAATAATGGACTGCTGGATTGTTAACGCTTCCATCACGCCGAATGACCTTGGAGGTTGAGACCAGATAATAGATGAGGCGTGCTACTTCGTTTTTTTAAATTACTGATGACGGGAGGGACCAACACTGAATTTTAGAAGGGACTCTCCCCCCAAGAGACTCAATCTGCTCACGTAATGCCCTCTTTATGTCTGTAAGATTGTCCAGGCAGTGAAGGCTCATGCATAGCATGCTTTTGGCTAATCCGCTCAACTCGAGATCGACATTTTGAGTGCAAATGAAGAGTAAGGCTATTCCGTATGGCAATATTTACCCTCTGCAGATGCCATCAGAGAGATCCTTCAGAGTAGACAGACTTGTTTATCCCCTCCTTGGGGTGTAGCTCCTCGCACCTCAAAAGGCTCTGGATTGAGGGGTGGTAAGGAAAAATTTTTCAAAAAGGTCTCCAACACCAAAACGGTCTCCAAAACAACCCTATCCCACAAGCATTTTGGGGCAGTAAACAGTTGTTAAAAAAGAAAAACAAAGAGTTTTAAGCATTCTACGAGTGCATTTTTATGTTTATGAATCATAGTTAGCGAGTGCTAGAAAAAAATGTATTGCGCCTGAGCGGCGTGTGACCACGTGGTCGCATCCACGCGCGCCCCTCCCAAAAAATATTTTCCAAAACGGGGCTTTTATTTTAGTTTTTAAAGATTCTTAGAGAGTTGATAAATACATAAATCAACTGTATTACAATCTTTTTTAAAAAACATGCTTAAATCCGCCAAGTCCAACATGTTAAAGAGATAAACTGCCTAGTAAACTGTATGGGTTCTTTTTTTTTAAGAGTATATCAAACACTAACATTTTAAAACACTTTTTAATTTTAGAAACAAGATGTTAAACAAGCAGAAAGCTTCTTAAAATTATGGGAATAATCTTAAAACATTGTAAAAAACTTTATTTTTTTTGTAAACTTGGAGACCGTTTTAATGTTGGAGACCGTTTGGGATAGGTTTGGTTTTGGTTCATTGTAGAAGCTGCAACAATTAACTGAAGGAGCCTGCAGAGCTAGTGAATGAGCAGAACAGCAGAGATGATCGAAGTACTGGTGGAAGCACTGGAATCAGGAAAGATTCTGAGTTAACGGACTGGCTTACTGAGATGCTTTCTCTATGTATAGCCCTTTCATTTTATCAGTTAAGAGCTCTCTACATGTAATTAAGGAGTCTCAATGATGCATGCACGGCCAAAATTTTTTTTCTTCTTCCAAAAACAAGTCAGTTCGCACGCCTTGCGCGCGGAAGTAAGCCTGCAAGAGTATATATAGCATGGGTTGATGCCATATGCCCGAGCAAACATATGCAATGTACAGTGACACACTAGCTAGGAATTGAGACTTCATGCATGAATAAACCCAACATAAAATTTGCTTTTAAAAAAAAAGTTTTCTAAAAGAAAAAAAGAAACTATCCTGTACTTTAAAGTGGCCAAAAAAATTTGAGATGTTTTCTTTAGACATTAATTTTTAAAATAATTTTTCACAGTAAGGTTCAAAATCTTAACTGCCGTGCGACGCAAACCTCAGAACGTGTCAATATGTAGCCTCAGCTAGGGTTAGCACAAAACAAAAAAAGGTTTTGAGCTTCAAAAACGATAATAATCATACTTTAAAACTGTATCGGCTAGTAATCAGGTTTGATTTGATAGATGTGAATTAATTTGAATTTGATTTGATTTGATTTGATTTGAAGTTAAGGCTCTAAATTTGTAAATCTAGGCAAATTTAAGGTTGAATTTGACGTTAAACTTCATAGGTTCTTAACATGCGAGCTCTCGTAGTTTTTACTAATAACAACTCATAATTTTAGGTTTTTGACCTAGTTTTTAACTGTTTTTGAAAAAATGATTCGATTTGAAACAACTTTGAAGCATTAAAAAAAAAATTAAATGGTGGAATACTTTATTTTGTTTAGCTAGGTATTTTTTTATTTGTTAACTTAAAGCTAGACTTAAAGTGGCCTTTGTATAATAACTAAAACGGGGGGTCTGGGGGATGGAGCCAGGGCGAAGCCCCCTAGCGCACAGATTTGAGGTTGAAAGTTAGATTTGAGGTGGATTTGATAGGAGTGTCAGAGCAAGCCCCATCAGACCTGCAGATTTGATTTGAAGTTAAGACTAACATCAAATCAAATCAAACTTGGTCACTAGTATCGGCTTAAATCAGGCTAGACTTAACTTAGTCGGCTAAAAGAAATGAAAATCCGGACTGATTAAAATTGATATAGTAGCAATACACTTTTTTCATGCAGTTCTGTGTATATATAATTCTAGATACACTAGTACAGACATCTTTTGTAACACCAAGATACATACAATGCGTCACACATATATAAATGCATAACTACATCACATGTCATTCACATTGAATCATTGATATATCACTGCATATATCATCATAGTACCAGTAGTACTATCCCAGCTATGACGCACGCACCTAGTGCACGCAGTACGCACTGAATTAATTAGAAGCAAATAGTTTGTTTCTGATTCCTGTCTGACCTGTCATGAATGAATGAATTGAGGCAGTGTCATAATGGTAGTAAGAGCATAAGCGCTTCATATTGCACAAAACGTTCACATTTGCTGCTACTTTTGCCACTGTTTTACAGCTTGAGTATATGCATTCTGTTTCTCGTTTGACTTTGTACAACGCGGTGGCATTTTTGAGCTCGTTATGTCTCCTTCTCTAGCTACTGCCCCGGCTGTTCGGCAAGGCTGCCACCATACAGATTGATTTCAAGTTCCACCCCCTGGACCCGCCTCTTCATCCCAACTGTTCCAGTCTCCCTCCTCACCCCCCTCTCCTCCATCTCCATCATCTTCCCCAAAATCCCACTCGTCCCCTTCCCATTCTTCGTCGGCATTTCCCTCCCTAACCTCCTCTTCTTGCCACACCCACTGTCCTTCACCTTCCTTCCCATCCTCCCCACTGCTCTGCCACACCCACCCACCTGCACTGCCCTCTTCCCCATCTTCATCTCCCAAATCACTTTCCCACTCTTCCGCAGTCTCCTCGTCTCCTTCTGCCTCCCATCCTTCCCACTCCCCCCCCATTTCTTCTCCATCAACCCCCGACTCCCATTCCCCAGATTCCCCCTCTCCAGCTTCCTCTCCTTGCCACACCCACTGTCCTTCACCCTCCTCTCCATCCTCACCAGTGCTCTGCCACACCCACCCACCTACAGCACCCCCCTCATCGCTTTCATCTCCCAAATCGCCTTCCAAATCCGCCCACTCGGCTCCGTCAGTTTCTCCTGCGTCCTCATCCCACGCAGCGGCACCCGCCTCGCTTGCGTCCGCGTCCCATTCCCCCCCAGTCTCCTCTCCATCTGCCCATTCTGCCCACTCCTCCTCCTCCTGCTTCCCTCCGGGCCAATCTGCCTTCTCCTCCTGGAGCACTTTGACTCTCTCAAGGAATGCAGGGTCACGCAGCAGGGAGGCGGGAGGGGTCCATACACGCAGGTCCCGAGGGGTTTCGGGAACTTGGATCGCACTCTGCAAACACACACACACACACACACACACACACACATGTGCAAGGACAGGAAGGGGGGGGAAATGGACTGATGAACACACACGAACGCATGCACATACAGAGAGACATGTGCGTGCGTGCATGCAAGCGTGTGTGTGTGTGATTCCGTGTACATGTCTTTTGGAACAGGAGAGACGACCAGGAGCATCGATCAAAAGGTCTTCTCGTCCACGTCTCTTCGTTCCACTGATTCCTTCTTGGCAGCACCTCCACAGACCCACCCCCTCAAAGCCCTCTTCTGCCCCAGTACCCTCCCGGGCGTCTTGTTCGTGTTCTCAAGTGCAAAGAAAGTCCTTCAATCGAACCAAGCGATTGATGGAACTTGACATAGAGTTGTCACTCCTGAGTCAAACTCGAGACCTACAATGCCCAGAAGCGCATCGAAAAGAAGAGCAAATACCCCTTTTGCGTACTCTGAGTAGCCTTCCACACGTTGTTACCATCCAAACGTGACTGAATGAATGGATTTGGATCGGTGACCTATCCCTCAAATCCCTTCGTGAGCTCATGTTCCGACCGACCGACTGACTGACTGACCTGACTTCCGAACTCAATCAGGTCGACGGCAGAAGCGGAGATGACAAAATCATCAGGACCAATCACCAGGGGTGCCGAAACCTTGTCTTTCTTTTTTTTTTTGCTTCGCATTATTGTGCCACTCTCAGGATTCTGAGTGGACGCTTCCGTCTCCTTTTCTTCCTCCTTCGCACTTTCTGCAACTTCATCTATCTCTTTAGGGGCAGCTTCCCGTAATTGCTTAGCAAGTTTGAGCGCCGGGATATTGATCTCATCCAGAATCTCATACATACCCTCCACCGTGTCCCTCTCATCATCCTCAAGCAACTCCCCTTTTGCATCCGCATCTCCCCGAAGTCCGTACATCCCCCCCTGTTTTGATCTCTCTGATACCCCCATGATGTCATCGAAATCTCCCATCGCACGCGGCCGAGCGGGCGCCATGTAGATCTCTTCATCCTCCTCCTCGTCTTCCTCATCCCCCCCGCTGCCTGAAAAACGGGCCTCGTCCCCTGCCCAGAATTCGGATGACAGGCCAGACTCCTCTCCCGTCACTAGGCTGAGAATCTGATTCATCGCTCGGGCAGATCCGATCAGCTTAGCCCACGCACCTGCATGCACATCGCAAAGAAGAAACAGACCCAAACGACCGCAAGAAGGAAATCTTCAGATCGTTCGACAAGACTATACATTCACTACCGATATTCGAATAAAGCAATTCGAGACACAATTAAGCATCGAAACACTGAGGCAAAAAGAATAAACGACGAGATGTGTAGATAGACTGATAGATCCATGATATCTTCTTCACACTCCTCCCTCCTTCTTCATGGGCAGACATGTTTGCGCATTTTCAGAATTTAAATGTGTGCGCTTCGTGCACTCTCTCACTCCACGTCACGACGCAGTCCGTACAGATCTTCTCTTCAAAAGCTCAAATTCCCATGCACCCACCAACTTTTGTCCAAGTAAAGTTCCAACTGTCTGATCTTCTGATCTTCCGACTACTCACTCACTCCGTTTCTCGATAGAGGCCAAGAACGCAGGACCGTACACGTCCGCCACACCCGCCCTGACCACAGAGACCTTCATTACCCCGTCCTCGCTGTGACGCCCCACCTGCACGAAGAGTAGAGTGAAGAGAGAGAGTCAGGACAGAAAACAAAGAGACACCATGCAGACAAGAAGGCATTCGTTTTCCTTCCCTCCTGCTTCGCTTCGGATGAATGGATCAAATGAAAAAAAAGTGCAGCCACAATCCCGGACGGAGACAGTCATTCGGCCCTCAAGACAGGACTTGCAAACGTACAAACAAATACAGGAAGAGCGAGAGACAAAGAAACACTCCGGATCAGAGCACGACTTTGCACGCGCGCAGGCGCAAGCGCACACACATACACACAGAGATGTACACACCTACGTACGTACATGCATACATCCATGCATACACACACACACACACACACACACACACACAGAAAGAGAGAGGGGGGGAGGGGGGGCGTAGGGGAGAGAGAGAGAGAGTACGAGCGAAAGAGAGAGAGAGAGAGCAACAAGGGGATAACTCAGACCTTATGGAAGACAGAGAGATAGATGCACAGAGAGAGAGAGAGAGAGAGAGAGAGAGAAAGAAAGAGAGAGAGAGAAAAAGAGAGAGAGAGAGAGAGAGAGAGAGAGAGAGACAGACAGACAGACAGAAAATACAAACAAACCTCATGAAATTTCTGGAGGCAGAAGGAGAGAGGGCGACCGAGCAGAACCTCTGCGTTGATTCCAGCGATGTGATCGCCTGCAAGCAAGCAGGCAGGCAGGCAGGCAGGCAGGCAGAAAAACATGAAAGAGGGATGCGCCACAACGCACAGAAAGTAACAGAGAAGCGGCCAACAAGGAAGAAAGCCAAACGACTGACTCCGAGCAAGTTCATGAAAACGTTTAGCTGCAGCTTGCAAGAACAGACTTTGTTCTCTGCGATGAAGAACCAACGGCCGGGTTTCAGCAGCAACCCGGGAAGAGACTCAGCCACCTACATACCCTCATCAAGGCACTTACCCACAACCCCTCATAAGGCACTCACCCACAACCCCTCATGAAGGCACTCACCCACATGCAACCACTGATCAAGGCACTCACCCACAACCCCTCATGAAGGCACTCACCCACATGCAACCACTGATCAAGGCAATCACCCACAACCCCTCATGAAGGCACTCACCCGCGTGCAACCACTGATCAAGGCACTCACCAACGAGGATTCCGCTCTTCGACGCGCTGCTGTCCCTCGCGACGTACGCCACTCTCACCCCTCCTGCATGCGACCGTTCAACTCACCCAAGAATATATTTTCATCGATGACAATACATTCTTGGACACTCTCACCCCTCCTGCATGCGATGCGACCGTTCAGTTCAACTCATGCACCCAAATGTCCCGCCCTCCCGTTGCTTTCTGCCGCCCATTTTTGTCGACTCTCATTTTCGTGTCTACTTATTTTTGAGTGAAAGCGAAGCAGCAAAGGCATTCATTGAAACAAAACGCACGATGCCGAAATAAAAAAGTGCAGGAGAGACCAGCCAGCACGAATTCCGGGAGGGAGTCCCACCTCCCTCCCTTGCACGGTTGACCAACCGACAGACCGATTTTGTTGTCGTTGCCCTCTAGGGCCAACCCTGTCGGCCTGTTGATGGTCATCGTGACCATCGACGGGAGGTGCTTCGTCAGAGTCTGCACGCACATGCAGGAAGAAGATCATTGAGGATGGACAAGGAAGGGAGGAAGGATTCTTTCTGGGAGTGAAGAGAGGGAGAGGCTCTGTGCGTGGATACGCTGATTCAGTCAGAGATGAGATGCGGAACCAGTGAAAAGGCCATCCTGAACTTTCTCTCGACTTCTCTGCCTCTGCCCTTTGATAAGGAGAGCTGTGTGAGTCTGTCTCTCCATGGATCTGATTCCACCGGCACCCGTGTATGTCCTTCTTCTTTTTCCTTAGCTCAAGAAAGACTTGCTTACCAAGAAGGATGGATGTGCGGGGACAAACAGAGGAGAGAAGAGAAAAGAAGAGACCAGCGGGAGGGACGCCGTCAGAGCTCCTTCCGAGAAACATCGAGGGCTTGATGCGGAAGGAAAATAAGAAAGGACAAAGGGGGGAACAAAAGACGATGAAAGAAAAGCCAGAAAGACAAAGAAGAGGAACAAGAAACGCACCGCGAGATTATCTTCAGCATCCCCCAGAGAGGCCGCGACATTTTTGTACTCGTGCAGCGCGTCCCTGCAGCAGCAAAGGAAGAAACACAGAAGAGCGAGACGGTGATCTCCGGCACGAATTATTGGAAAGTCCTTTGGGTACAAAGAGAGGCACCGCTCTACACCTGAAACCCTCGAGAGTCTTGCCTGCCTCCAAATAGAACTTCCCCCGTTCCCCTTCTGATTTCTCTGACAAGTCTCGCTGCTGCACCCGTATACAGAAAAAAAGAGGAGAAACAAATCTCCTGGCGGGAACGTAGTAAGAACAATTCCCAGCAAGGAAGAGAAAAAGGGACGGAGAGAGAAAACTCCGTCAGACTGTCTCCCACATATGTCTGCTAGACTTGTCCATTCCCCTCTCGCACTAATGATATTTCAAATTGTCCACACACCATGAACCTTCACTTCCGACCCTCCATTGATTTGAAAGGAACAGGAAATGGAGGAAACAAAACAAACTGCAAATGCAGTGCCAACACCCTCCCTCTCTCCCTCCCTCCTTCCTTTATCCACTCACTCACTTACCCGTCGACCCGACTTATCACCTCCTCAGCACCCATACCACACTTCCCCCCGATTTCACCCTCAAGGGTCAAATAGATCTCGTAGCACTGCATCCATCCATGCATCCATGCATCCTCGCATGCATCCGTGCATGTATTCTTCAACAGGACAGACTATGTGTCAGACAGACAGGCAGCAAAAACATGCAAACAAGCAAACAATGGCAGCCACCCTAGTGGTGGATGGGGGGAGAGTAAGCTTTTCCTTCATTCATTTAAGCGATTCCTGAAGAAAATTTGGACTGCATTTCACCGTCCACCTCTCTACTCAGACAGTCAGAGGACTTTCACTTTTTGTGCGATTAATTCTTTCCTGGTAGAGAAGCGCGCAGCAGCGTGCAAGAGAATGCACAAGTGAAGGAAAAGGGAAAGAAGGAAGAGGACTGCGCATACCACCAGCCCCCCCCCCTTCCCGGCCTGACCTGTTTGGCCTCCCAGGGACGCCCTTCAATCCTTCTCTGGTCGGCCCGCCTGCAATTCGATCGATCGATCAACGCATGCATGGACCCACACACACATGTGTGTGTGTGTGTGAGTGTGTGTGTGTGTGTGTGTGTGTGTGTGCGTGCGTATAGATGTGCAGGAGCGTGCGGTGGATGCATGTGGGGAAAGAAAGGGGGGCTTCTCGTCCTATCTGTCTGTCTTTCTGTATTGCCTCTCTGACAGAACAAAGACAAGAGACTGACGAGAGAGAATGAGGCTGACACACGGCAATGAAAGGAGAAGGCAATCTCACCACAAACAAATCAGACAGTAGACATACAAGGAGCACTCCCACGCCCACATCTGCGAATGCCTGCCTTTACTCATGTGCGTCTGCTTGAATGCTTGGGAGGCCTCCTTGTGCTTCCTCTCCCCGCCTTCACACCCACAACGACGTACATGCGCCAGACAGTAGGGAGTTCCGGAGCCAATCTGCAGGCCTCCTCGGCCCAGTTGATCGCGTTGTACAGACGTTGGATGTCCCTACCGCTCTTGGATATTCCGTTCTCCGTCTCGGCGGTCAGGGCTTCGGCGTCGGCCGCGTCTGCAGCGTTAGAGGCGCCCTCGTCCAAGTTCACCCCCTTCTGGAAACCCCGTCCTAGGCCCCTCTCTATCAAACGCCGACGCGCCTGCGAACACAAAAGATTCGTTTCATACGAACAAACTGATGAGCAAATACAAGACAGGAAGGAAGGAAGAAAGGAAGGAAAGGAAGATGACGTTCAATGGATGGTGCTCTTGGCGTGGCCATTCAATGACGGCATCTGGGCCATGATCAATCAACCATCAATGCAATTTGATGAGCCGCAATCGATCTTACTGGTCACACCCCTCCGTCTCTCGTGTCGGTGATTTCTCTCTTAGAATGTAAAGCACATTCTGAACAGACTGACGATGAAGGAACAATGGAGACACCTGGGGAGATGGACGGAGACTTGGCGGCATTCTGAGTGGAAGGAAAAAGAAACGGTCATTGGTCAGTGGAAGGAAGGAAGGAAGGAAGGAAGGAAGACCGACTGACTGACTGCAATTCTGGCTGCCATTCTGTCGCCGTCTCCCAAAATTTTTCTCAATCTATCGCTCGGCGCTGGATCGCCAAAAGAGTCCAAGGAGAGACCATCGCCCTCCACGCTGCCCTCCTCCGGGGACATCGACATCAAGTCGCCGCCAGGAAGCCCCTCGGGCTCCGCACTGCCTTTCCCTCCTTGCATTGATCTCTTCACCTCCCTACCGTTCTTCCTGTCTTCTTCAATGCGGAAGCCGAGCTGCGACAGAAGAGGAAAGGGGGGAGCAGAAGAAGAAGAATAATTCATTCGAAAATCAAAGCATCAAAACTTCAGGCGGTATCCTTTCTAGATTGCTTGAGGGGGCTGCCCTGCTGAATGAAATGGAAAGTCTGACGTGGAATGCAATCAATGAACAGAGAGAAGAGAAGAGGTGCGGAGGGTCTCTGAACAAATCCATACACACAGCCATTACCAGCCACACGGGTGGTACCCCTGCCGCATATAATTATTTCTTCGCGCGCGCTTGCAGGAAGGAAAACCATAGGAGAAGGGGAACCGAAGAAAGAGGCCGAAGGAAAGTCGCCGAGAAAGCCAAAAAATGCGGATGCAGAAGAGAAAAGAAGAAGAGAGAAGCAGAACAGGACCTGATGCCATGAAATATCATGTAGGGAAGGAAGACAAGACGAACAGGAATTGGATCGACAACTGATCACGAAAAAATCGAGAGAGAGAGCAGACAAAAGAGGAAGAGACGTGGCAGCGAGAAACGCGTCAGAGTAAACCTCCTTTGATCATAGTTGGATCCGTGCTTAGTTCATGCAGTCTGTCTGTCGCACCCTTCCCGTCCTCTCCCTGTCTGACAGAGAGACTGACTGACTGCTCCAATTTGCGCACAGGCAAGGGCTGCGAATGTTCCGGGGACCTTCACTGCCACCAGAGCCTTGAGGAATTCGGTCCGCGCGTCTTCGAAGAACTCAGCGCGCATCAGGGACATGCCTGCTCGCATGCACAGAAGGAGGGGGGGAGAGGGGGTGACAGAAGATGAAAGCTGCTCACACACAGAGTCGCGCAGGCACCCGGTAGCGTTTCTGTTTATATGGGTGCGCGTGCACAAAGGTACAAATGTTTGCACACATGATGTTATGAAGTGCTTCGTTGCCTGCTTTTTCGGCTTTCACCGTCTCTCTCTCTCTCTGTGTGTGTGTATGTGTGTGTAGCTACATGGCATCACTCTTCGTCCTTGCTGCACCCCTCCCTCCCTCTCTCCGTCCTTCTTTGACCTCAACCGACCATTTGTGTACTTCTCCGCTGCTCTCTCAACATGACGAGCAGCAGCCCTGCAGGCAGCAGTCAGCAGGCAGAAGGCAGCAGGCAGAAGGAAGGATCCGATCAAGCGCATGCCTGGAGAGGAAGGAACCAGCCAGACGGAACAGAATGAATGTACATGGAGGGATACGCACACAGATCTGCCTGCTCAGTTTGACCAACGGGCCTCTGCACTTCTCTGGAGAGAGAGAGCTCCCCCCCCATATGAAAGGGGTCCAAAGGCGGGGACCAGCAACAAGACAAATAAATAGGGGGGGGGGCAGAAAACAGAACAAGCAGGAAAATGGCCCGCATGGTCTAGCCGTGGGGACTGGACGAGATGCAGGTCGATTGTGCACAACTCACAGGCAAGAAAAGGGACCGAACTCAAGACGAGGGAGGCAAATGATTATTTCGACTTCCCCACCTGCTCTTTCTCCTCTCTCTCTCGGGCGCACACACACACACACAGGCACACCCACCTGCTGAATTTGAGGTCGTCGAACCGCAGCGCCTTGTTCACGTTCGTAACCAGATTCACGAAACCGGAAGTCACACCACGAGTCACCGTCTGTAAGACACACACACACACACACACAGACAGACAGACAGACAGACAGACACACACACACACACACACACACACACACACACACACACCGCGACGGCGGGGAGAAAAGCGTGCACAGAGAGACATGAAAGGAAAGGAATGATGCATGAGAGAAAGAAGAGACGCCTGCCTCTGCAAGCACCGGGGGAATGTGCAAGAAGAGAAATGTGGAAGGGCGAGGGGGAAAAGCAGAATGACAATGAGAGAGAGAGAGCGAGATCAAAAGAGAAAAGAAAAGAGAGATCAAGATTCCAGTTCTCTGGGTTAGGGACACTGAGAGGCTTCTACGCTCAACCTTATGCCCCCCCTCCCATCTATTGGAGTGATTCCTCAAATGTACCGTACAAGAAGAAATTCTGTCCCAGTTTCCTTCCCTTCACGTCTCCGCAGAACACATTCAGGAGGGGGACCCTCAAGGACCTCCAACCAAAAAGAGCACCCACGCACCCACCCACACACGCACAGACCCACCCGTGGTGCCGTGACGTCCACCGTGAACTTCTGCGCCTGTCCCAGAGGTGGGACAAACAGAACGCCCACACGGCCGGTCCGAGTTTCATAGTCTTTCTGGGCAATAACTGTCAGGGGAGGAGGGGGGAAGAGTACGGAGGAGGGCGCAGGGAAATGGACAGACGGCGAGTTCTCAGCTGAGAATTCTGAGTCTCTCTCTCTCTCTCGCTCCCTAGAGGCTTTTCCGCTTCGTCTTTCTTCTCCTGAGTAGGTCTCTGTCTGTTTTGGAATATGCATACTTTTCTTGCCTCACGTTTACCCATACGTGCATTTCAGTTGGTTCTTTTCACATGTGCCCCCCCCCCAAAAAACACCAGATGACAACATTTCAGCTGTTGATCTGCTGTAGAGCTGGCCTCTCTCTCTCTTAAATTTTGGCTCACATGCATTTCAAAGATGTCCGTGTAACAAGGTCATTGTGCCCACCTGCATCCATCCCTGACGGCTTCACATATCCCACATCCACTGGGAGGTTCTGGAGTTCCACCAATGCATCCAGCAGACACATGCACCGCTCCTCCTCCTCTGAGCCGAGCCGCCTCACTACGAACAGCTTCGGCCTCGCCAGCTGGAACTTCTCCACGGCCCCCTGCTCGTCCGTCAGTCCGACAGAAGCAACGACGGGGGCAGCTGACAGCCGCCCCATTGCAAAGGGCTTCACAGCCTTCCGCCGAGGCCTCCAGACTTCAGATTTTGTGGCGGGAACAAAACCCAGATGATGCCTGGGCCTTGTTCTCTGTAGAAGCACCGACGCCCCACATTCAGGCCACAGACCACACACATACACGCACACGAGCAGGAAGGGAGCAAACACCATACGATACCGGGGCACGGCGTGTCGGTCCATCCACCGACTTCTTGCACGGCCCCTGAAAATAAAATCAGAGCCGCTTGAGGTGTGTATACCAATGCTCAAAAAAATCAACCCGATTCTCTCCAGAAGCAGGGCTCAGACAATTGCAGCTGACGACTTCAGCTTAGGGGATCCAAATGGTCTACTGGCACAGGAATGTTGCGCTTGGCTGTCCCGATTCGACCGTTGCAGAAGGCAGGAGGGCACCCGGACCGCACAAAGAGAAGACGGAACTCGACACATGACAAAACCAAGCTTCGCTCTTCATCCGAAGGACGGCCGAGGAGCTTCCGGCCAGACGTCTTTAATCGATCAAGCACTGCCTAGCTACCGGTCGACTTTCCACTGATCGAAGCTGATGACCCTCATTGCTTCGGGTGGAAGCAACAGACTTCAGCAGTAACCTGGGAGACGAAAGGAGACGGGCAACGACAACTAAGCTACGCGGCGGCGCACTTTTTGTTCCATGTAGAGCCCGGCCGGCGCCGGCCATGCACATGAACGCGTACCACGGCGCCCGCGCCGCCCCCACCCGGTAGCTATACATTTTTAGCCCAATTTAAAGAAAAAGGTTGAGGTAGGTTGAGGCTCTGGCATGCCTAGGCATGCCTAGGCATGCCTATATTCGATTACGTAGTAGTCTATGGGTTGCCATTTATCTCTGGTTTTGGAGACCCTAGGCTTAACTACTATTAAGTAAGTAAATAATTAGTCTGATTTGTCTTGTCTAAAGGAAAAGTTCAAAACTTTTTTACTGAAAGACAATGGCTAGCAATGCCTTAGTTCAGTTGTTGCACACCCATAACATGGTATACTTTTCATTTTTTTTTTTCATTTTTTTTTTTGTTTTTATTCGAAGTAATTTAAAGTTCGGAACATATCAATCAATCAATCAGGTTAACTTAGGTTGACTTAACTTATGTAGATTATACAGTAAACTTGAATAAAGATATTTTTTTAAATTGAAAGTTTTAATTTCTTTTCAGAGATCTGATTTATAGAATAGCCCATTGAAGTTGAAGTTTAGCTTTACTCAACCTGAACCTACCTTAACCCAGTAAAGAGCTGAGCAGCTGCAGTAAAGTATGTATAAATATACGTACGGTGATCATATAAATGAATTAACCGAAACCTGGCAAACCTATCTTCACATGCAATGGCTGTGTGTGGGTGTCATCTCTTTGGGGAATCTCGCTGAACGATTCGGTATCACCATCCTGCTCCTGTAGCACAACAGGCTTGCGATTTGGAGGCTGCATCTCCCACCCATCCTCCCCTGCCCCTTCCTCCACGTCGCACCTGGGCACCTCGCTTGGTGTTGAACTGAGGATAAGAACCCCACCAACCCCAGGGGAGGGGGACTGGGGGCAAGGCAGAGCCCCACGAGTCTTTTGAGTCATCATTCCGGCATGATCCCTCTCCCCCTTTGTGTCTCCCTCCCGTCCCTCCACGTCCACAGGGACGCCCGCCTCCTCATCTTCATCTCGCCTCTCTTTCGCATTTTCGTCTTCCCCACCCTCTTCTCTCTCCTCCTCTTCCTCCACTCCCTCTGATTGGCTTCGCAGCTTCTGCATCCTCCTACTGTTCTCGCGCCGCAGCTTCCGCATCAGCAGCGCACTCTTCAGCCAGAGAAAAAGCTTCACGGCGACCTTCAGAGAAGTCGCGAGGATCGAAACCATCTGAAGAAGAGCTCGATCGATGCAGGCAGGGGAGGCCCACGGAAAGTAAGGAGAAGAAAGAGCAATCAACAAACCCAGAGGCATGCATGCAGGGACACAGCCTGCACTGGAATTGATGAGAAGCAGACGCACACATCTGCCCTCCCGGGCCGTTCAGATCAACTAATCGATTAGAAGGCCGAGAGAGACACCTTGCGGCCAGGAGACGCAAATGTCTTCATGCCGAGGAAGAAGGTCTTCATGAGGCGAAAAGAAAGAGAGCAAAATCGACGAAGCAAAAGGGCAAAGGAAAAAGAGCAAGCGTAAACAGGAGAAACCGAAAACAAACACACACACACACAAAAACGAAGAAAACGAAATCAAGGAACCAACCACACAGAGGCGGCGAGACTATTTGGACGACATGGAGACACACAAAGGTACGTGGAAGATGGAGGGAAATGGTTACAAAAAAAAAGGCAGACAACAGCTGACCGACCACGAGTCTCCCAGTGAACATGTGTAATTCCCCGGCTAGCGGTCCGTCCCCCGAACCCGGCGCAATCGTCACGGCGGCACAAATCGCTGTGACAAGTACACCCACGTCCGTCAAGGTCAGAACCACCGCCAGCCTATAGAACTGCGGGCCGAACGCGCCGGCCCACCCCATCACCTCCACTTTCTGATGCTGAAACTGGTACGCGAAAAGAAGTATCAAGTGCCCGAGAGTCAGCAGGATGATCACGAGCCCGAGAAGGAAAGACCGACTGTCGGGGGGCAGAGGAACCGAATGACAACCCCCGAAGAGGAGGAAAGTTCCCAGACACACGTCTGCGTAGAACTTTATGAAAATTAAAATGCAAACCATCAGCAAA
The DNA here is from genome assembly GCA_018398765.1 of Chromera velia. Lineage (NCBI taxonomy): Eukaryota > Chromeraceae > Chromera > Chromera velia. The sequence continues at coordinate 36,912 of JAHBMJ010005910.1, read as the reverse complement.
ATGATCCTCCGTTGGTCGACTTTGTCTGCAGTTGGTTTTCTGCAAAAGAGGCAGGTGACACATTTGTCGTTCCATTTGAGCGGATCGACCAAACTCCCCCCCCACTGCGTCACCCGTCTCCATGAGGACACCGCCTTCGCCTTCCACCCCTTCTTTCTCCGCTGGTCCCTCTCCCCCTTGGCGTCTTCCTGCATCCTTGTCGAGAGATCAGTACTGGGCAACTGGGACAGCGTCGTGCTCAAAGCGCGGATACCGCAGCCTTCCGGCAGCGCGACGAAGTAGTGAGTGACACCCCAGCAAGAGTGCACCTCTCCCTCAGATACCCCCCCTCTCCCCTCCCCAGCCTCCCTCGAGGACTGGGGAGAAGAAAGAGAAACTCCAGACTTCGATCTAGAGCTCTCCCTGATCACACGAGAAGAGGAAGAAGAGCCTGGACTCTCCGTCTCCGCCGTCTCCTCCCCGGCCCCCTGAGCCTCCGGGTCCCGAAACGGCTCTTCCCCGGACAGGGAAGGGGAAGGTGTCGGCACCCGATGTCCGACTCTCTTCAGGTAGTCACGGGCTTCAGCGACCGTGAACCGCCTTGGAATGGCTCTGGAGACATAGCAGGTCACGAAAAGCAAACAGCACCACATACACGGAGGGAAGAATACCCCCTCCAGTTTGAAGCCAAAGAACTCCTGGAAGAGCACACGAATGCTGGAGCTGTGGTCTTTCGCAGCTGTCGCGAGAACAAGGCCTTGCTTTGCTGCCGTGTGAGTGGTCGTGATGAAAAGCTGACTGAGAACAAGAACCCTTCCACAACGAGACTGCAGAGGAAAGCAAAGGGACACGAAGACAAGAGCCGCAAAAAGGACCATCATGACCAGATTCCAGATGTCTGCAGTTTTCTTCGGTTCGAACGTTCCGTGCGTGACCAGAACCAGCAAGATGGTTGGCAGGTACCACACGAAAACTCTCATTGGAGTGTCGTGCATATACATAGTGAAACCGCAAGGCATTCGGAGAAGGAGATACCTCCCCGTCTCCATTGGGTTCTTCTCCAATTCCTGAGACCCCTCCATCGCGCACACACGAAGCTTGGAGGCGACGCTTTCAATTTATATAGTGGAAAGCCGTGAGCGAAAGCTAACTGATCGAAAGGGCCTTCGGACGTTCATGCAGGGATCAAAGCTTGTTCTGACAGTACGCGGTGGCGAAAATCCCTGAACTTTTGCCGTGAAATGCCGTGAATATATTAATATAATGTTTTTTTTTTTCTCCCTGCCCGGAGGCACCCCGCCGGGCCGCGGCCACGTACATGCGCGAAGCGATCAGGTCTGCGCCAAAGGGATCAGCACAGGGGGTCACGGGATGGCGTTACGAACACTTGAGCTACTTTCTCCCCAGAGACGGCTCAGCACAGGCGCGCATCCTTCGTATTGCCACATGTCTTGCAAGAGGAGACGCCCCAGTGGGTTTCATCTCACTGCTCGCGGGGGGTAGGTGCTTCGCCTTGAATAAGAATGCCAGAGGGACAGAGGTGAGACCCATTGTGGTAGGGGACGTCCTTCGTCGGTGGGTGACGAGGACAATCCTACTGGAGTTTGGCATACAGTTCGAGCAGCACCTAGCCCCCTTGCAGTTTACAGTGCGCACAAGGGCAGGCACAGAAAAATTGTTCCGTTGTGTGCAGACGTGCTTGCAGTGGTCCCCCTCGTCAGCTGTGCTGAACTTAGACGCATTGAACGCCTTCAATGCATATAACCAGCAGGTAATTATGGACCAGGTTCATACTCATTTCCCCCAGTTGTACTCTTTCTTTGCTTTGTGGTATGGAACTCCTTCAGACTTAGTCTTCAGAGACCGGTTAGGGCTCCTCCGGAGGATCACATACGAAGAGGGGGTACAACAGGGGGATGTGGCGGGTCCCCTTCTCTTCTGCATGGGGCTAAAGCCTTCCCTAGACGGGTTGCTGGGGGATTTGCAGGCAAAGCACGGGGGAAGGGGGTGTTTCGTTAGCGCTTTCATGGACGACGTATCTATAGTTTTCCCCCTCCGTCCTTTCCAGCAGATCCCCACAGATGGACACGATGACAGCATCTTACATGCATGGAGGGTGAACGCAGCCAGGTTACAGAGTTTCGGGTTAACCCTGCGACCTGACAAGAGCTCGGTCCACTCACCTTCATGGTAAGGGCTCAAAAAATGTCCGAGCACATACCCATCACCGCCTGGAATCACCCCATCCCTTGCAGGTTTCCGACTCTGCGGGGCGGCCAGTGGGACTACAGAGTATCAGAGTGCACACTTTGATAAAAAGCTGAAAGAGGCGCAGAAGTTGAGCCAGGCAGTGGAAGAGTACGGCAACCCCCAAGGAGCCTGCCTCCTTTTCTGTTTCTGTGTTTTGCCGAGGCTGATTTATCTGACAAGGATTATGGGGGACGTCATTACGCTAGGCGAATGGTCTCAGGCGGACAGAGAGCTAGGCGAATCGTGGGCGCGTATCATGGGCATGACAGAGCAGGAATGGGCGCACGGGGAGGTGCGTAATCAGGCGTACTTACCGCAGTACCAGGGTGGACTAGGTTTTACCTACTTTCGAGCGACTGTAACGGTAGGTCTGCTAGGCAGCTGTAGGGTGACCCTGTCGACGGTGATAGAACGTCTCACCAACCAGTCCTTCTTGGGCCCCAGTCAGTCCTCAGACAGAGATGCCTTTTTTGCACTCCCCTGGCTGCAGGCGTCGAAGAGGGAATATGAGAGAGCAGAGAGCGCGACGGAGTCCGTGAAGCTGAAGGCCTACCATCCTCTGCGCCAAGGATGGGACGCTCAGTCAGGACGCTGGTGGAAAGCCCCTCATACCTAAGAGTAGCAAAAGATAACGGACGTACTTCATCGATCGCGCAGGGTCTTCCTCTTCTCTAAGGTAGGGCTGTCTGAGCGTGTCCATCTCCGTTTATGCTCTGGCAATGGAGCCTCCGCGTGCCTCAGCGCCATCCCGTCATTAGGTTGGTTGCGCTTCCCTCCGGCGGTGTACAGGGTCGCACTCCGCATCCGTTTGGGCCTCCCAATCCCCGAGATGCGAAGGGCAGGTGTGTGTGTATGTGGGTCACCGCTCGACCCTCGGGGCCACCACGCACAGAAATGCCCGAATCATTATGGGGGGGGAGTGTACTGGCGGTATGAGCAGGTGAAAGGTGCGTTTACCCAGATCCTGAGGGGTCTCCGACATACTCATGTGCTTGAGGAGACGACTTTTGGGCACTTGGGGGTGGCGACGGACTCAAGACTCACTGAGGAGTGCAACAAGCGAGTGGACCTTTTCGCCTCTCTATCGAATGGAGACACCCTCCTTGCGGACGTTTCTGTAACTTTTCCGATTTCTTCCGATGCTTCCCGCCTGCGTACAAGGTCTAAAACAGCAGGGGCAGCAGCAAAGACGAAGAGCGAGGAAAAAGTGCGGAAGTATGCAGTAGCAGCACGTGCTGTGGGATTACGGTTTGTCCCATTAGTCTTCGAGACCTTTGGATGTCCGGACAGGGAGACTGTCTCTTTCGTCAAAGAGCTGGTCAGTGTGGCTAGTTCGAAGGCGGGGTTTTCGACAGAGGGTGAGCTGATGGCTGTACAGGCTCGGTTGACTGATCGTTACTAGAAAATCCTCAGTTGCACGCTGCAGAGATATGTGGCGATCAATGTTCTGACCTCTACATTCCATGGCAGGAGTCAGAGGGGGCTGTTCCAGCCAGTCTCTCTTCTCGGTTGGAAGTTTTCTATGCAGCTGTCTCACGAGAGAGACCGCTTTGTGCAGGAGGACCCTGAGTTGGCTGCGTGAAGGGAGTCAATCAGACTGTGATGATTATATGTCTCTCGTTTTTTGGCTGTGTTAGTTTTGTTGTCTGCGTGCTTGCATGCACTCCGTAAAGTGGATCCAAGTTGCCTTTGGGAGTATTGTTTATGTATATAAATTGTTTTAACTGTTTTTTGTCAAAGCAAGTATGTGTGTGGTGCGTGATGCGCCGCGGAGTGGTGTGCTTTGGCCGGCCCTGACTTCAGGATCTTTCTGGCACCGCTCTCGCTTGCGCTCTGCCTATGTTGCATCCATGTTTTTTCTTGTGGTTTCTTTTATGTTGCGCTTTTCGTGAGTTTCCTTCTGAAGTGTGCATGCGCGACCCGTCGTGTCTCTGGATGGGATTTTTCTTCTCTGGGTTTCTTTTGGTAACAGAAGAGCGTTGCCTTTCAGTATCATGTCCGGCCTCAGTTCTTCCGGGTCTTCGCTTTCCTTGCTTGAATGCGCTTGCCTCTCTAGGCCTGGCGTTAGTCAATTAGCAATCGATCGAGGTTCCGTCTGGACGACCCGGCCTCCATGTCAGGTGGTTTTGGTTGGTGCCTAGGTTTCTGACCCTCTGGTGTACGCTTCTAGGACACAAACCTATGCCGGCGCCTAGGCCTGGCGGTGAGCTCAATATACACATGTACATGCGCGCGCGCGCGCGCGTGAGCCAGCGGCCCGCGACCCGGCGCTGCTGCAATGCGGCTGCATATACAGAATCTCAGATCCAACCGATTCCGACGACGTTCAGCTCCTCTATGCATCTTCATAAACCAGCCACGAATAGCACAGTAAGCTTAGACGATCTCAGAAGTACTCAGAAGTACATTGAAGTATATATAACAGAGGTTTTTTTGTCTTCTGTATTGCAGGGGTTTTGTAGGATTTTATGCTAAAATTTATAGCTTTCTGATGCTTTCTGTTCCCTTGCTGTCCAAAATCTGCATAGCTTCACACACACTGACACTTGCTGACACTTCATTATTGACTATCTTTGACAGAATTAGACAGAATTCAGCACAAGTTGATGTTCAGACCTAGGTCCAGACTAACTGTCTAAACATTTCTTTCCGCCTAAACTAGCCTAAACATTTCTTTACATAATGAAATATATTCTATATAAGTAAGTAACTTGTTAGCTAGCTTCCTAGTAGACTTGTTAATAGCAAGTAAATGCATATATATAAGTGAAATGACTTTAGAGTTCGACAATATCATCGAAAGATTCCAAACTTTAAGAGACTAAGTTGAGATTATAAAGAATAACTCGCTCGTTGTTTTGCTTTTTGATTTCGTTTAGGTGTTTGTCTTTGTTCATTCTTTCGTTCTCTTCCTTCAACACTCGATCCATCGTTCACTGACACGTCCGGCTTCCGAAAACGCCCTTGATTACCCTTGATCATCTCCCAAAATCACGATTGAGACATTCAGGCAGTCACAGTAATATGCATTTCTTAATCTACTATCGAGACACTGTCAAGAGACATTTTCGAACAGAAGACGTATGTGCGCTTCGCAACAGACACTTTCCTTACTCCAGACATTGAAGGTCAAGTTAAGGGGAGAAACAAGGAGTCGAGAAGAAAAGGAAAAAGCGAAGAAAACACTTTGGGAAAGAAAGACGGAACTCAATCAAAAATGAAGCAGCAACAAGACCCACACAACCAACAGAAGAGAGAACCTGCAGAGGAGAGCAGAAAAACGAGAGGAGAGAGGTGCAGCAGGGTATGCAGGGTACATAAATGGCGTTGCATTCCCATTTCGCTGTCAGAATCACCACGCACTCAATTTATTTTCCGTTCTCATGCACCCTCACACCATGTGTGCAAAAAATAAACGCGACTCCCAAAACTGACAGTCACTGGGTTTCCACTCATATGGACTGCGTCCACCTTTTGGTTCCAATTTTTCCTCCCGACGTTCTTGCATGTGCCTCCCCCAGAGNAAAAAAGAGAGAGAGAGAGAGAGAGAGGCTGACAATTCAGCACGTGTTCATGCGGTCACCTGCATGCCATCAAAGCTGCCCCCCACAGATCCAACACGGAGGATCCCCCAATCTCTGACACTCTCTGCTTTGCTGTTTGAAGATGCAGGTCTCGAGAGGATGGAGGTAAAACCTCTGGATCGCTTTGCACTTCTCTGTGCCAAGACAGGCGTATCCGTCTGACTGCCGTCGCACCACCCCACTGCAGCCTTCCCTCAACACCTTCCGCAGCCCTTCCACCGACTCGTCCCACAATTCGCTCTCCTCGCGACCCCCATTGACTGCCAGCAGCCTCGTGATGACAAGACTCTGCGTCTCTCTGTCAACGAAGACGCGACCGTTCTCGTTGTTCACCTCACCTGCCATGTACACCTTCGAGAGGGCCTCTGTTTCAGCAGGCAGGAGGGAACTGTAGACGTAAACCTCCACCTGCATATCCACTGGCAAGTCTCCCTTTCCCCTTCCCGGGTTCCTCAGCACAAACACTTTCGAGGAACCGGCCTGTCTGTAGTCCAAACTCAACCCGAGGCCCTTGAGGGAGGATCCCCAACTCCACCCTCCCGCCCTTCCCACCTGATGCTCTGTCGGATCATTCACGCGAGTGCGGACAAAAGAGGGCAGCACAGTCTCCCTCCGCGCCTGCCTCTCAAACGCCTGCTGCAGGACATCCTCGATGCGGCCCTGTCCGAGACGAGACAGAAAGCGAAGACGACCGCCGTCATCAAACTCTGGGCATGTGCCACTTGTCGAGCATTTTGCCTGCAGTCGAAGCAAAGCGCCCAGGTCTGCTTAGTGTTTCGTGACTAAATGCATCTTGTAACATTGGTTGCAACAGAGAGAGCTACTAGCTGTCTTGTTGGTGGCGGATCGATCGATCGTTCCGCCTGCATAGAGCACCAGATTGTCAAATGGATTGGGGTACAGAGAGCGGTCGCACACTGCGAGGGGATCAGGCAGCCTGGTTCAAGAAAGAAAAATGCGTGTGCGAAAAAAACACAGGACGCACAAGAGAAACGAGTGCATGTCCAACAAGGAAATGGAAGGATTTCGATCAAGCAAACCTACACAATTGTTTCCGGCAGAAAATTTGCTGTCTGCTCTGCTCTAAAAAAAAAGTCTGAGAGGTCGAGCACTGAAGAACTGCTCACAGCAGGCATTGCCAACTCCTCTGCTTACCAGAGCGCTCTCGATTTCCTTCCTTGTTCGGGATGCCGCCTCCTCCCTCAACTCTGCCAGCAGGAGCGAGGCGGACCTCCCCTCTTCATCTGGGAGATCAAACGAAGGGGAAGAGAAGGACTTCGCCGGGCGAATCTTTCGGAGAAGTCTGCAGTCAATCGCAGCTGTGAGGGCACAACTGGAGACCCAGAAACTTTTCGGGTCTTTTGAGTCTTCTGCCTCGTGGTTACAGGCTGTACTTAGCATCTTTCCCACCCCAAACATCTCATGATCTCTGGTCAAGCTGAACGACGGGTACTTGACGCTGCAGAGAATGATGCCCTGATTGTTGTGACAATTTCTGCTCAGAAAAGCCCCGAGCACCATGGTCGGAGGCGCTTTCCCATCCACTGAAGCGTTCAGCACTTCACGGTGGTGCCATTTAGGGGGCACCCTCCATGAGGCCATTGCCCTGACTGACGGGGCGGGGACGGTCAGGAAGGGACCCTGAGCGTCACACTCCGGCGTCTCCCCCATCCTGCAGCTACCATACTCCGACAGCATCCTGCGAAGTGCGTGCAGGGTGCTTGCGTCTGACTCTTTTCCCGACGGGACGCGACGCTGCACGCGGAAGACCATCTTCACTCCAGGGACCCCACTCAGGTCCTCCATCCAATGGGTGTCGGGGTCACCTGGAGGGGGGCCCTGGAGCTCTCGAGGAATCTGGTCCCCAAGGACGGAGCGGGGGAAGGCAACAACGAAGCTCGCCTTCGCCTGCATGCAAGTACGTATTTTGAAATGTATCAATGGGCTCTCTCTGAGCGATAAACAAGGAAACATGGACATTGCAAACAGCAACGCAAAAAGGGCAAACTGCCATGTACACGCACATCCGCATAGGCACAGCCGCACACGAAAAAACAGCAGCTCGAAAATGTAGAAGAGCGATCGAGCCACCGGACTGAAGGAGGTCTCTGAGAGGCAGGAGCCGGAAACAAAGACGCCGGAGGAAACAAGCATACAAGGAACAAAAATTGAGCAGAAAAATTGATTGGGGACACTGATAACGGCGCAAAGAAGAATCAGAGAAGAAGAAAGAAAAGGGAAGCGGGGAAGAGGAACTGGACGGAACGGATGAATGAAACGCTGCAGCACACACATACACAAAATGGGCAGAAGAAGGGCAGAGGTAGCAGACCAGGGTAGCAGAGCATGCATGATGGAGGAACTGCCCCCCACGCAGGCTGACCTCTTCCTTCATCTGGTGCAAGTGGAGAGAGAACGCAATCACAACAACGTCTGCCGCTCTACCCAGCGCACGACCATGGACCTTCAGCGCACTGTCTCTCACAATGCTCACCAATGTCCCTCCCTTTGCGACGACATACGTGGCGTCGGAGGCGGGCACTCGCTCGTGTCCCCCCTGGGCCCTCAGAATGCGGTGCTGCACGATGCATTCAATTCAGGAAGGGGCACAATGACTCGGGAAGACCGTCACCGTACCCCAACATAATTCATGCAGCCACATGCAGCCCACCACTTGCTCTGACTTGTGCTGAAAAGTTGGAACGAACGAACGAACAAACAAAGCAAGGAAGGAAAGAAGGAAGGAAGGAAAAAAGGAAGGAAGGGATGGAGAGGGGAAGATATGCAGAACAGGAACCTCACACATGCTTGGCCAAATTGCCTCAGGAGGGCATCCACTGAGTTGAACTCGCTCCTCATTCTCCCCACTCATAGCACTTTTGAAGTCCATCCTAAATAAATGAAAGTTTTTTTCCTTTCTCTCTCCTTGACTCACCGGGAAGTTCCGAAGAAGGAAGTGTGCAAGAGTCCTCATGTCGTTCCACCCAGTCGCCTCAACCAGGGTCTTCATGAATCCGTTTTGCTTACTCACAAACTCACTCACAAAACTCACGAGGGTCCGCAACTGCTCCAGTCTCGCCTCCACGCCCTCCCACCTCATCAACACCCCGCTAGCCCCGAAGGCTTCCAGGTAGAGTCTGTTCAGAGACTGTTTGAGGTCGGGGACCTGACGCAGAGATGGATTCACCCGCTCGACCACCTGCAAAAGACAGCACAGAAGGGGGTCGAGAACAAGGACGGAAATTGGATCGGTGAAAGGGGGCATGGAACAACCAAATTGAGGAAGAGAAGGAGGAAAGAAACTTTACCGAGACAAAGGAAAGAGAAGAGCAGAGTATTGAAAGAAAGAAGCAAAAAACAGGAAAGGATACTTGATCGATCACGCACTCCCAGAATCCCTCGATCTAGCGTGCACTCCCAGCTAGTTCGATCAAACCCCCAAGCGTCGATCGATCACTTGATCCTTCCAGCCTTCTCGGAGACTGACCCTGCAGTCTCCCATGCACGTGTGTGGCCAGTGCTTCAACGTCAGAGAGCCTGAGGACGTTGAATGCATTGAATTTCTCTTTAGCCTTTTCCTCCTCCCTTCCCTTGGCAGGACTACCCCATGGTGGAGGGAGACAAGGAAAGGGCACTCCTTCGATGACTCTCCATCGAAAAGTTCGGATGATCGCCGGTGTTCCTCAACCGCAACTAACCCTAGAACGATTCTCTCCCACACCCCCGCAGCCCCACCCAGGACATCGGGCTGCCGAGACGGCCAATTCCCTCCGGACCTCTCGAAGGCAAGCTTGAGAGAGAGGACCTCAAGGTCAAAGAGAAACGCAGCACGCTCGACTGCAAGTTTGTTTACCAGGTCGGCACAAAACCTTCCCTTGCCTGAGAGGGTCACCCTGCTGTCTCGGCGTGTCTCCAACAAACCAAGTTCGTGCAGGTGAGCGTCCACCTGTCTGAGATCCTCCTGCCCCTGTCTGTCCTCATTCAAGTCCACACAGGAAGGGACTCTGTGGGTGTGGCGGTTCAGTTCCTGAGGAGGGAACAGGGCCTGTTCAGCTGGAGTCTGCCAAAGGAAACAGAGTCTCCAATTGCGGAGATCGTAGTTGAGGAGGGAGGGGGAACTGTGGCGGTGCAAGTTGGCTAGCTTCACATCAGAGCTTCTGTTCGTGAGGGAGTGAAGCTGTTCAGCGAAACTCTCGTCCTCGGCATGAGCCATCATCAGAAGGGTCTGTTTGGGAACTTCCGTCACAGAGACGGTAGGCCCCCTCCCTCTCCTGGTTCAGAATTCTGATCACGGGGGGAACCTCCTCGCCTTTCTTAGGAGGCAGAGCGCTGTGAGAAAGGGATTTGCGCTTCTCCCACTCAGCCTTGATCAACCGGCGAACGACGGTCTGACCCAGCATCTCAACGTGGCTAAACCCAGGCCCATGTGACTCCCCACCATCCCATACATCTGCCCCCCTCACACCCAGTTTGGCAAAATCGGAAGGAAGACCGACGAGGACAATCGCGTGTGGGGGGCTCTCCCGTTGGAGATTCTGGAAGGAAGTCGGGATGTCGGGGAAATTTCCGCTGTTGTGGGTGAGGGAAAGAATGCACACACGAGAATCGAGAGGCTTCTTCATATTTTTTTGGAGCACCAAAAAGTTGCGTTCAAGATTCCGCACCTGCATGCACATTCATGCAGTGGAAGGTGTACACGAGCATCAGGGTCAATGCGGTGAACAGGCATGCAATGGCAACTTCAGGGAACAAAGTAAAGATTCTCACACTCACATCTGAACGTCTCATCCAAACTGCCAAGGAACCAATCTGAATGTGAGTGGAACTGTTTTCATCCCTAGCTTGTTTTTTGGCAAGAAGGAAGGTGTTGACGGGAAACAGCTACTGACCTGCTCTTGGTTGTTGGCGATGACGGCCACAACTCTGGGGGCCTGGCCACCCTTGGTCGACACTCCCCCTGCCGCTTCTGCTTCAACGTTCAGTCCAGAGAGGTGATCTCGAACTGTCCTAAACACCAGCCTGGCCCAGGGCTCTGTCTTCTCATTTGAGAGCCCTGGACGGTCTTCCCCGTCGTTGCCTCCCCTCCTGGATCCGATAGACGGACCGCTCGTTCCTTCCAGACGTTCGGGAGGGGGGGCATCCCAAAACTCACGAAGGCGAGCCTCAGCTTCCGAATCGGAGGATCCGACGACTATGAGCCTGAAGTTGGAGGGCAATCTTCTCTCCTGCTTGCACTGTTCAGTAGGCTGATGACGATGTCTGCTTCCTGAAGGCATGAAAGAGCAGGGAATGGAGAACACAGGCGGATTTGCACTGCATGTAGACGGTGGGGCGGCCGGAGACAGGAGACGGGGAAGCACCGACCGGAGGAAAGTTGTCCACATCCTTTAACGTTACGCAGCCCAACTTGCCCAGGGTACCTTGGCGCTTTGCCAGAATCCCAAACGCACTCGCGTAGGTGATGTTCCCACGAGAGCCTCCGGCCTGCTGTCTTTCTGCCTTGGAGAGCTCCAAGATCCAGTGCGACCAGTGAGCCTGCATGGTGGCCGTCTCCTGGAGTCTGCATGAAACTCAGGAAGAGCTTTCACAGCTAGAGATCGACTCAGACGGGGGTCGTTTCTTTGAAACACGGATGCCGACTCAGTGGAACCCAACGTTCTCTTGGAGGCCTGGCATCTCGTCCGACTCATTGGTATATTAATATTGAACAATGCAAGAGACTAGCCAAGAGTGGCGTGACAGAAATTCTAGGCCACTTAGAGGCTGTCGGACGTTTTTACCCGCGCGGCGGGCCCGCGCGGGGCTCTTAAATTAAATTGGTTCCGCGCGCGCGGCGGCGCCCCAAGCTCATTTCGGCCTTCATGGAAGCGCACCAGCCTGGCATGAATAGCATTGAATAGCTCACTAAGCTCAGAAGATCTCAGAAGTACAATGAAGTGTATATTTATAACAGAGGCTTTCTTCTGTATTGCAGGGGTTTTGCTGCTTTCTGTTCCCTTGCTGCCCGAAGTCTGTCCAGCTTCAGACAGACTGACGTGCACTTCGTCGTTGATCGACTGAATTCAGTGGAGGTGTTTGGTGTTCAGACTGACGCCTCAG
>JAHBMJ010005910.1:10000-20000 GCA_018398765.1 Chromera velia | reverse complement strand
ACGGGTCGTGTAGGCCTTCACCAAATGAATGTTCGCATACACGTCGGTGTTGATCATCCAGAAGGGGGGGAAGGACCTGCACAGGGGTGTTTGTATAGTCACATAAATTCATAAACATGTATATTCATATTGCCATTCATTCTGTGTTGATCATTCAGAAAAGAGGGAGCTCCTTGCCCAAGCAAAATTTGAGTGAAGAGTTTTACCTCAAACTACAATACAACTGTGTTGGGCCGATCCGTTCAATCGGAAGAGACCCGGCAGCTGACCTTCGGACTAAGTCGACCTTTGCCCTTCTCTCTTCGTCCTCAAACGCCAAATTCAATGCAGTCTGCGCCTGTGCCTGTGCACAGATAATCAAGTCGTACGACATCCATTTCTTCACGTTTTCTTCACTGCCAAAGTCCGCAAACCACATCTTGAAGTACGCGAAATCTTTGAGACTTGCGGAGTGAAACCGCAAAGTCAAATGCACCTCCTTGTCGTGCTCCCGATAACGGTCAGTGCCGTCTGACAGAAATCCCTCGGGGTCCGTTTTGTACTTCTGTAACCACTCGTCTATTCCCTTTCGTTGCGCCTCCTCTAGTTGTGCAAAGGAGAAAAGGTCCACTGCATCTATTTGAGGGGGGCTCTCCCCCCACTCCTCCAACAACAAATGGATCCATGCTTCTACAGCATCGACTGTCGATTTGTTTCCCCCTCCCACTCTTGCATAGAGCAACAGAATCTTCTTCTCGGACAGAGGCTTTCTCTGAAGGCTCACGAAGGACGACCTGGAAAGGAAGCTGCCGAAGTCGAAGGCGTCCCTTTTGTGTTTGTGCACCAGGGAGAGGGAGGAGCCCAGCGCTTTGACGGGAAACAGGCAGCACAAAACGAGTGCATAGCTGAAGATACGGGTGCCGAGTCGCATTTTTTCGTAGACTCTCAGTGACTTCTTCTTACTTTCGCTTTTTCTTCCTTGGCACCTCTCTCGTCCCCGGTGTCACGGCGGTGTGCACCGATAGTTTTTATGTGCGTGTTGTTCCGTCTCGTCGACCGAAGCAACAACAGAGAGACAAAGAACAATGGGGAAGCCTGCTTCACAGTTTCCGCAACGACTCCCTTCCTCATCTATTTACTGCAATTGACTTCATCTGGTCAACTTCGAATCAGGAGTCGTTGGAGCTATATACCGATCTGTCATGCAAATCTGAGTCATTATCTGACACGATTCATTCATACATGCATGCCGAGCGAATCGTTGATCTTTTCTTTATTATTATTTTTTGAATTAATTCATGCAGGTGGTTGCATGCATGGCAAAAAACCAAAACCTTTTTTGGCATTTGCATGCGCTCGAAGTGCGCGCTTGTGCGAAAATGCAACAAAATTAAGTCACCATTGCATGAAGTTACACGTACTAGCTAGTCTGTTCGTCCCTGGATTTCTGGCTTGACGGCTTTACTGAGTCTTTCAAATTTGCCACAATGAAAGCTTTCGTCTTGACTCTGCTGCTCGCAGCTGCTCTGTCCAGCGCCCGTCGCGTTGGAGACAGGGCGGAGACAGCTTTCCTCCTTCTTTCGCCGTCTCCGTCTCGTCGAGAGAAGGCGCTCACCTCCCGTCGAATGATTGACTGGGAGTACTTCAAAACTTTTGGCCGGAAGAAGACAAGACGGGAGATCTTTTGGGATGAGATGAAGAAGAGCATACCAAAGTTCAAGAAACTCCCCCGAATTCAGGAATATGTCAAGTACGCATCTGGACAGTATGGCTCGATGGTCCCGGTGGTCGCGCCTTTCCACGAGCCCTCCACGGAATTTGTTCCCGGCCTCACTGCACAACCCTGGTGGGACCCTTCGCAGTTCCCTTGGATCTCCAAATTGGAAGAGAACGTCGAGACCATCCAGGAGGAACTGGAGACGGCACTGAAGAACCCAGGCGAGTTCTCCTTCGCGAGTGACTCGGCTTACTCCACCACAATGGGGTCTGGGTGGTCTTCCATCCGTCTGCAGAGGTTTGGAGAGTGGAGGGAAGAGAACACAGCGAAGTTCCCAAAAACAACCGCACTCCTCAGAGATCTGAATGTGCCCTTTGCACCCAGAGGAGTCATGTTTGCCAGACAGGTGCCTCAGACCGGCGTGGGAAGGCACTCTGACGGATTGTAAGTCTGAGGCTGAAAGCAATTTCATGTTCCTTCTTTATGTGTCTGCTGGCGTGATCAAAGGAAAAATTTGATTTGGACTGAAGACCGTCCAAATGTTTTCTGTGAGTTCCGATGGTCTGTCTGGTCTCCGCTGAGTACCCCTCCTCTTCCGTCGATCATGCGACAGGCTCCAGTTTCTTTCTTTCGCCTTTTCAGAATGAATCTTTCCGTCCGATCGAATTCGGGCGTACCTGTCTAGCCTCTTCCGCTCTCGCCCATACCTGATGGGGTGGAGTCCTCTCTCTCTTAGTCTCCCCTTGCAGCTAGCCCTGTTTTGAGTTTCCTGATTTTTTATAGGTCCCACTCTCTAAACGTTCATGTCAAAATTTCAAATCCCTTCCTTCTACCTGCCTGTCTGCGTACTTGCATGTTCCCTCCGACAACCCTGCCTCCCTTTCCCCCCTGAGTCTCTCCACGTCTATGGACATAGAGATATTGCGTGTGTATGTGTGTGTGTGTGGATAGGTGAATGAGTGGGGGGTGGTGCGTGCCTGTTTTTGTATCCGTGCGTACATGCATGCGGGTGCAATCGTGTTGAGTTTGGATCAGTTTTATTGCCTTGCTTGTAACTTCTTAGACCGGTACTCTGCCGTCTGTCTGGAGCAAGCAGTCCAGATTGCATGGCCCGCTACCTCTCTTTTCTCCTCCCTGAATGCACTCGCATGCCTGCCTCATTCCTTCCCTCCGTACCGTCCTCCCTGCCTGCCTGCCTGCCTGCCAGACTTCCTTTTTCTTTCTTTTTCTCTTTTTTTCCTTTCCTTTTCGCTCCTTCATTTCTTCCTTCTTTCCTTCTTTCCTTCCTTCCTTCCTTTCCTCCCTTCTTCTTTCTTTTTTGGTTGTTTGTTTTGTTTTTTTCTTGTTTGCTCAGTTTCTTTCATTACTCTGTTTGCTTTCTTTCTTGTTTTCTTTCTTTCTTGCTTTCTAGCTTTCTTTCTTTTTTCTTTCTTTGTTTCTTTCTTTCTTGCTTTCTTGCTTTCTTGCTTTCTTGCTTTCTTGCTTTCTTGCTTTCTTTCTTTCTTCCTTCCTTCCTTTCTTTCTTTCTTTCTTTCTTTCTTGCTTGCTTTCTTGCGGTCTTTCTTTCTTCCTTTCTTCCTTTCTTTCTTTCTTTCTTTCTTTCTTTCTTCCTTTCCTTCTTTCTTTCTTTCTTTCTTTCTTTCTTTCTTTCTTTCTTCCTTTCTTTCTTTCTTTCTTGCTTTCTTTCTTTCTTTCTTTCTTTCTTTCTTGCTTTCTTTCTTTCTTTCTTTCTTTCTCTTCGTTTCCTAGCTCCCTTGCTCTTGTCTTTTCTTCTTTCTTTTCTTCCTTTCTTCCTTTCTTCTTTCTGTTTTGCCTGCTTGGTCGCTTGCGTGCCGTCTTTGCAGTTTCTTCTTTGTTCTCTTCTCACCTTGCTACCCATTTCTGCCCACTACATTCGGAAGATATCGAGACTTCACGGTCGTTTTTGACTTTCACAAATATTCTCCTGCCTGCTGCATTGCCTCATTCTTCATTCCACTTGCATTTTTGTTTTCCACCCGCTACATGGCTCCCCCGAAGATATTTTCGCTGCAGCTTCATTCCCCTGGCACCATTACCGGATCGGATTCTGAATCTTCTGCGCTCCTTATCAATTCTACCTACTTCCGTGTGCGCAGGAATTTCATTTTGACGCTCCACCTAGGGCTCCGAGTTCCGAAGGACCTCTGCTCCATGAAGGTTGGGGAGGAGGAGTGGAAGAAGTGGGAGGACGGCAAGTCGCTTGTGCTGGACACCTCCTTCGTCCACGAGACCAGAAACGAAAGTCCCGACTCGGACCGCCTCGTGCTCATCGTAGACTTTTGGCACCCTGAGCTTACAGACGAGGAGAGGGAGGCGCTCCAGTTTGTTTACTTCAGGGGAAATCAATACGACAGGAAACTGATTGAGGGACTGCAGCAGCCTGGAGGTGCAGTGCCTCAAGGCAGCACAGCAAGACGCTAACAACTTTGGTAAATTACTATTAAAGTGTATATTAAAGGGGGGGGGGACCTCCGAGTCCCTGAACCTAACTACCACTTGAAAGTTTAAGCCACATTTGTGGATAAGCTTGAAAGTCCGCCCCGCAGGCGCGGATCATTTGCGGTGTCTTGAAAGCCAAAGCCGCATATCTGGACAGTGTTTTGACCGTCTACGCCGCAGGCGTGGATGGTCTCTTGAAAAACGATGGCGCAGATAGAAATCATCTTGATT
The DNA here is from genome assembly GCA_018398765.1 of Chromera velia. Lineage (NCBI taxonomy): Eukaryota > Chromeraceae > Chromera > Chromera velia. Next base: position 15,613 of record JAHBMJ010005910.1, on the reverse strand, counting down.
GTATTTTTTCAAGTGGCGCTTAGGTTCAGGGAGGTGGGGGGGGGCATACTCATCACCTGGCTTATCAGGCTTTAAGCTAGGCTTTAAGTTATATAGTATTCTATCCTAGACTCTATCATATTATCCGATATTCTTTAATTTATAATCATTTAGTACTGAGTTTCATTCTGTATATTGCTAGGTATACTGATATTTCACTAATTTGGTTCTTTCCAGATTTTTTAATGATCTTAATTCAACTTCAAGAATCTAGCAAAATTTAATTAATCTGGATTTTGATTTTGATTGATTGATTGATTGATATGTTCCGCCCTAGGGCCTTCCCGCTATGTCTATCTGTCGCCAGAACTAGCAGGGCGGGGCGTTCCCCAGCTAAGTGGAAATTAATATAAAAAATATATATTTACCCTAGTATTTACAAATTTTTGACAATATATGACTGTTATTCATCATCAATGATTCATCATATAGTCTTTGATTTATTAAGTGATAAGTGATTTAGTCGTGCTCTAGAGCACTATCACCGTTTTGTCTCATAGAGGTCATGCCCCGGTATGATGCCCGTAAACGGCAGGGGGTTGTACCCCATTGTTGAGGCTCAGACCATACCCAATCTAGTACCCAATTCTCCAACCTACTACTACTACTACTATAGTACTACTACAAAGATTCAAAGAATCTAGCAAAGAATTAGAAATTTAAACGGCCTGAGGATTTAATTCAGAAAAAATTAGAGGAATACAGAGAAGAATCTAAAGGAATCGATCTATAGCGTGCCAGTGATGCTAAATTAATTAAGTTATAAAAATCAGTCCTCTAATAATAACTTATTAATAAGAATAATACATACTAAGTCTACTAAGTTTATTCAAGTTCAGGCTATTACTTTTTAGACTGCAATCCAGGATTATACCAGGACAGTGCCCGTGCGATGTAAAATTTTTTTTCTCTGCATGATTTGAATTTTCAAATGCTTGTTCTCTTCGGCGGAGTCTTCGCAGTGAACTTCGGACCTCCACCCTAGCCTCCACCTTACACTTTCCGCCTCCACGTTTCCGGCCTTCTCTGAAGCTCTTACTAACCCCCCGGCTTTCTCTTTGTTGTCACTCCTTTTAACCTTCTCGTAATCATCCATTATCATATCGCTACTGAGAGCCTCAGGGCGAGATCAGCGGTTGCGTCAGACCATCTCGCCCGGGAGCCACCCCTCTCTTGTGCTGTCTCCGCACCTCTCTCTTTCCCTTCACCTGACCATCCAGGTCCTTTATGGAATAACCCCGGAAAAGGAACTTGCGCACCCTGAAAACTCCCTCACCAAATGGCACGACGACAGTGAACAAGACGAACATTAAGTCTCCGCAAAGAGCCATGAACGTTGTGTCTGCTTTCATAAGTCTCATCCGAAAACGTGCAGCGTAGGCCGCTCTGTTTGAGACGTGCCCAGTGTCTACACCAGAACCCAGCTCGGCCCCTGAGGGCCCTGACTCCTTACCCCCCCCAGAGTGCTCAAGAAAATAAAACCCGACAATGCCGAGAGCGCCAACTGACAAACCCAGGATCACTGCTCTGGCAACTCTGTAAAATCTAATCCGGCGGAGCCACCTCCAAAGCCTCCGGACGGCCCGTCTCCCCCCAGTCACCCACTGCCCCCTTTCACACCGAATTACAATCTCGTCCCACAGGGCGCACGGAAGGACCACAAATGGGGCGAGACAGCAGAAACTCAAAATGAGAGTTCCGTACAAGCCGACTAGCAGCACCACACACACCCCTGTATCACTCAGCCCCCCCAGAAACGTCCTAAAAACTGTCCGACCACTCGGATCCACAGGATGCGGCAGAAGGGGAAACTGTATGGGGCCAAAACGAACATCTTTGTCGTATAAAATGTCCCACCCGTAGAACTCCCTTCCCGTTCGCTCGAACATTCTGCCGATGGCCCACTGATTGTAGAAAAAGAAAGCCAGTAGAAAGAGACCCCACACAAAAAGACGGCTGTAGGCAAACAGAACGTCCCCGACGGGTGCTCTTTTCCGAATCATCTCATATCGATGTCCACAGATTTCGCACCTCACCCGTCTACCTGCGTTCTGCTCGCGTCGCCACCTCTCCAAACACACCCGGTGCACAAAATGGAGACTCCCTGTGCACTTACAGGGATGGAACAATTCGTCCAACTCCGGGAAGTCCTCACCGTCCCCGCAGATTCGGCAGAGCGGCGCGTCTTCTTCACTTTCTGAACGCCTCGTGGCGTCTCCGTCTCCTTCGCTCGTTGGTGGCATGACGCTTTACTTTTCTTTGTGAAGTTGCGTGGGTCTCCCACAATCACCTCAAGAAGCAGTCAACACCTCCAAGGCCGCTCTCTGAAAGGTCTTGATTTCGACTCAGTCCTGTCAAAGATACAGATACCTAACAAAGCAAAAAATCGTGTTTTGTCGACAAGGTCGCTAACCGTGCACGAACTTTCTTCCATAGTTAGCTGATCGACTGCTACTGGTGCGACAAGTTGCTGTCCCAAAACGTCGCATGCAGACGCACTCTTTGACTTTGTTGGACGATGTTGGACGCGTCCGTTATCGTCCGTTACTAACGATGCCCGACGTTTATACGGCAGTATATACCGGCATGTAGTACCGTGTACCCACTGCAATTAACGCGTTCGGATTTCTACGGCCGGGCGGCGTCGCGCTCGAGGCCGCAGTATACGTTGAGCCCTGCATGGCGCCCCCGCGGGCGCACCGCCTCCCGCCGTAAAAACTAAAACAACTTGCCACTAGGCTACTAGATTTAACTAGATTGGAGTATTTAACATGACTTAGCAAAGAAATGTAAATTAATGATTAAGTTGAATTAATTAACGCACTACATAGCTGGCTTATAATCACTTCTAATTCCCTGTAATTCGCTGCTACTGGCAGCGTAACTGGCTCCTAGTATGTAAGTTTGATTTGATTTCATAATTTGTGATCATTTTTTGTTTATAAAATACATAGAGATGACTTCTAGCTATAGCTGTAATCCAAGCTAACGAAAATTAATGAAATTTAAGACATCATTGTGTGTAGCATTTTGTACCATATATGAATGGGCCGCACTGGCATTTTGGGCAAAAATATACAAAAATCTAAGCTCTATCTATATCTCTGCCTACTAGATCTCTGCCTCATAAATGTTTGAAAAACCTAACAATATGACCGTGCATGTGGCTGAAAAATCCACAAGCCCCCACAAAGGACTTATTTGAAGATCGACGCACTGGAAAGAGAGAGCGCTGAGTGCATCGTTTTCTTAAAGAACGAAACGTCTTTCCGTGCATGATCGCAAAAGAAGGGATCGAGGATGAGACCCTCGAGTTAAACTTTGTCCTTGGCCGTCGCCTCCGGGGCCCACAAAAACTCTAAAGGGAGACGTTGACATGCACCTCCTGCGTGGACTCCCTCTTCAAAGACTTGTAGCCAGAGCACGCTCGAAGACAACGTACCAGAGATGTACACGACACTGCAGTCATTTGATGGTTTGCACCAAGGACCCCTCCAAGGCCATCGCGTTGGACCTAAGAGTGCTGCATGCACAGTTAAGGTGGGGGATCGATGCTCTCCGCGTCCGTCTGTGGAGAGACGGGTGCACATTCCAGCCTTCGTACGCGATCGAGAAGAGTGGGAACGGGAGGTTCGCAGTGCAGTCATGAGCGGTCATGAGCGTCCTGTACGTCCTGCGCGCCGCCGGTCAGCTCAACCTGCCTGGGGCAGTCCTGAGCTAGAATGCCTGAATGAATTGAAGGAATCACAAGCACAAAGAATCCCTCCCTCTTCTGGGTGAATGGGAAGTTCCCACTGCATGGTTCAAGGGCAACGCCCTCGTCCTGCGTCTCTGAGAGGAGGCTAGAGACGATGAACAAAAACTCGATCCCTCCAACGACTGCTATGCCAACTGAGTGAGACTGCACAGAAGGAAGTTAACGCAATCTCCATGGCTGCGTGGACATTCGTCCAGGACACGCCAAGGGACTGACAGGCACCCTCAAAGCCCTCATGCGGACTTCAGATGCCCTTGCAAGTCAACGAACTCATGGTTCCTCGGCTGCGCCTTCTCGCCCTTCCTGATGAAGGGCAGCAACGCGTAGACAGGCAATCTAACAATGACGGAGCCATGCATGGGGCTGCAAGGGAATCGTTCTCTCTCCCCCTCTCTTCTCGTTTCAGAGTGCACGAGTCCACTCCCTGTCTGTCTGCACACTCAGAGAGAAGATAGATGCCCTATTCCCGACTGTCACCTGCATGCAGTGGGATGACCCTCTCGTCATGCAGAAAAGGCCCTACGAACGATCGACAGGGCTGCCTTTCCTTCCGCACAATCCCTGACAGGATCGATGGGACTGCAGTGTCTGCATGGTAGGCACTCAGGAGAACCTTCGAAGAGTTACCCTGCCCCCCCAGTGATTCCATGGGGGTGTGACGGATGTGACGGAACGTCACTGGAAGCAGACGAAGCGGAAGCCCGTGTATCTTTCAGAAGCTACTTCAGGAGTTTGTCCTCCATGATGTTGGCCCACTCCATCTCGCCTTCGGTAATTTCCAACCGGCCATAATTCATGCGCACTTTCCTGCTCTCAATCTTTCCCACCTCTTCTTCTCCTCGATCCCCCCCCGAATTCTTTTTTGGACAGCGGAGGCACGCGCACACATTAATTCGAATGCACCTCCGACCTGCATGCCTTCAACAACCTCTCGAAGAGGGATCAAGGCCTCCTCGCAGGCACGCTCTCTCTCTCTGTCTCTCTCTGTCTGTCTGTACGTCTCACATCGTCCGGACACATCGGGAGGACCTTCCGACAACTCTCCACAGCCTTCACACTCCCCCTCCCCCTCCCCCTCCCCTTAATTGGGAGTTCACGTGATGCCACTACAGGCACACTCGCTTCTGTATGTATGTGCAGTTGCAGCGACCACAGAACCAGCGTGTGTGCATGATCGCATCAGACCCGCTCGAGAATGCCTGATCGATCGAGTGATGAGCTAGAAAGAATCATGCAGAAGCACGAAGGACCCCCCCATGGCCAAATGCCATTCAATTTGGGCGTCCCACTCAGAGGATTCAGGGGAGATTATGCCGTCGTACTGCATGTGTGGGTCAGATCGAGGCATTGGACAGAGCATCCATCCATCCTTGCAATCAACGAATGCTGTGCCAATTAAGTGAGGGAGTGAGACTAGAAGAAACGAAACCCCCATGGCTGCTCAGACATGCTACGGGACCCTCAAAGCCCTCACGCGGACTTCAGATACAGCTGCAGGTCAACGAACACCTCCTTCTCCATTTGCGCCTTCTCGCCCCTCCTACTGAAGGGCAGCGACAGGTACAGAGGCAACCTGACGATGATGGAGCCACGGGTCTGAAAACAAATTGTTCTCGCCCCCCCTCCGTGCTCCTCTCAGCGTTTACCGAGCCCCCTCTCTGTCTGCACACTCAGAGAGAAGCTGCTCTACTCCCGACACGTGTGTTGAGGTCCTTCAGTCTCTCGATCCTGCAGAAATCCTGACGACAGGACTACATCATGCCCCTTTAGGACAATCACTTCATGCCAGGAGGATGGGACTGGACTGCAATGACTGA
>JAHBMJ010005910.1:0-5000 GCA_018398765.1 Chromera velia | reverse complement strand
AGTAAAGCTGCAAGAGGGTGCGTCAGAGCCAGGAACATCAATTGACAGCTGGATAGATACAGTGCATCAGGGAAATTAAGACGGAAGGTTAGCAGCAAAGAAAAAAGAGAATTGTGTTAGCAAAAAGAAAACAACGAGCCAAACAGCGATGACCAGCATCAAACACTCGGAGGACCTGCATCATCATCGAGTGGATCGTCGCCTTCTTGCCGCTCCTCAACAGGTCCTTCTTCCTCCCTCTTCCGCTTCGCTTCGCTTGAGGACTCGAGTGCCGGGCGGAGAGGGTCCCCTGTAAGTCTCCTCTCGAATGCCTTCAGAGAGCCGAAGTCACTGCATGCACCAAAAAAGTGGGATCGAGGACTTGTGAATCAATTGAGCATACTCGTGCTAAAAGGAGCTTCCTCGAATAATAGATAAATAGAGTGCGGAATCAGGGGGACCAAAAGCATACATGGATATCGGGGGAGAGAAAGAGCGACATGGGTACCAGACACAAGGAGACCCGAAACGATGCACATGCAGTGCGAGGATGGAAGGGAGACAAAGGAAGTGAAGAAGGAAAGCGCATGTCTCAGACAACGTAAAGGACCAAAGTTACATGCCGATCGCATTTGTTATGGCACCTACCAAATTTTGAAACAGTCTGAATCCTTCCACCAGAGAACATTTTTTGACTTAACGTCCCTGTGGAGCACGCCATTGAGGTGCAGTGCCCGCAGTCCCAACAAGGTATGATGCATGGCTTTTCTGAATCTGCTCTCTGACAAGGTTCGCACACGCCCCTTGTCATGCGACCAGAGAGAGCTTCCCAGATCACACTCCGCAGCTTTCATCACAAGATAAATCTCCTGCAAGGGAATTCAGACAGAAGTTGGACTTGTAATGAGGGTGAAAAAACAAGGGGGGGGGCATCGGAAGAGTAGGTACTGCCAGGAACTAAAAGCACAAAGTGGCTTCATCACGATGTGCACGAAGCGGGCATTCAACTTGACTTCTTCGGACTGACGCAGAAAGGACAAAAGGGTCGCAAAATGCACGGTTCACATGGCATTTCAACACCAGGTTGTTTTGAAAGACCGGAGATTGACTTCGGGGTCTTTCTATAGACTGACCAGCTCCTGAGGAAGTGTGCGAACATAAACCTCCTCATAACTGATGATGCTCTCCTCCCTCAGCAAGAGCCCCCCTGCCACCTCTCGCGCAGTCGCCACCGCTTCGGCTCTATTTGAGGGGATGGCGAAATCAAGGGGGAACACAAGACGCTTGATCACTGCTGGTTCTCTGCTGGCTTTTCTGTTGGCGCTCACCACCACGGGAGGGGCATCTGCAACATCGGAAAAAGAAAAGAAAAAAGAAACAGTGCTTCGTCAAGAGGGTGGAGTGGCAGAATAGCACAAACCGGTGAATGTGCCAGCAATGCATCTTTGTGCTCTTGGTACGTGTTGACTCTCAAAATGCCCGAGAAACATAATGACGTACACACACACCTGTGCACTTAGAGACTAGACCTGGAGATTTTCTCTTTTTGGACTTGTGCGAAGTTTGTGAATGCAGTCCATTTCCTTTTTGATTTTGCGATCGAGGCTGGTGACACAGAGTTGCATGGAGGGCGAATGAACGAAACATAGGAAGTGGGACCCCATCCCTACGCAGATAGAGGTAGCTCGAGTGATTGAAGTGGCCTGCAACACAGGCTCGCTCAGGAGAGTAGCAACACACAGATGACGCAGCTGCCAATAAGAAGAGAGGCGCACTGAATAGAATGAAGAAAAAAAAGGGTGACTGACTGACTCAACAGGGCGCCCTTCGAAAGCATGCGAACGTGACAGAATTTCTCCAGGGGAATGTACCAGCCTTGCACTGGTTGTTGGGATTCTCGGTTTGCCTGCAGACACTATAAAGAGAAAGCCGCTGCAACTTTGGGAAAGTTGCAGTCGGCAGTCAGAGCCCTCTCTATGTGCTCTCACGTGAGCAGAACGGACGGTCAGGAGACGGCATAAACAAGATAGCACCGGGGGGGTCGGAAGGTCAGGAGAGGGATTGAGGGAGTGCTCTTTGAAAGAGGCAAATCGAAGAGTTTAGGAAAGTGGGGCACATCCGGTGTGACCAGTCTCGGGCAGTAGCAACAGGCGCCTTTCTGCATCCATAGCACAGGAACACAGCAGAGACACAACAAGAGAAAAGGTGATCGAGTGGAATTTCAAATGAAGCCTGGTGTAGTAAACTGCGAGAGTTAGCCGAATCAGTCAATTGCAGCAGAAAACATCAACCAGCTCTGAAGACCGTTGCAGCAGTCCCTCGTATTCCAACAATCCCAAAACGTTCTTAATTCCTTTCATGCGAAATTTCATGAACACAGCAACAAAAGAAAAAACACCAGAATGCAAAACTCGGTTCAAACTGACTTGCAGAGTCTCTGTGTAGACCAGCTCTTCCACGCTCCACTTTCGCCAACTGCTTCGTAGTGGCACTGCAATGCCCTAAGTCAAACATGATGTCTGCTCTTTCTCCCTCTTCTTTTCCTTCTCCAAAGCTGATGGGCCTCCCCAACTGTCCACCCTTTTCCCTCCTCGGATTCTCTGTTTTCGACCGCACGCGTGCTGACAAGCGAAAGCCACGAAATCAAGCCTCCTTCATTCCCCCCCCAATCGGCCGAGAAGTAACGCGCTTTCTCATGATTCACGGAGGCCGCGCACGTAGACGGTTGGAGTCCCCCCTCCTTGCCCGCCCACGAACGAGGATGCCGGGGTCTTGAGCGATCGATCCAGTACCCATGCAGGAAGACGAATCCGTGGAAGGAAAGCCGAGGGAACGGTGCGCGCCAGGAAGGAAGGAAGGACGTGCAAGCACACACACACACACACACACAGAGGGGAGGGACAAGAGGGAATCAACCTGGCTTCTCTAACAACAAACTCAAAGATTTATGCGGCTGTTGCATGATTTTCGGGGTTTGTTTCACAGGTCTGATCGAGCAGCCATTCAATTTGCTGGCTGAGGCGCTCACCACGGCAGAATCCGGTCGTCCCTACCGAAATACGAAAGAATGAACACCGCTCAATTCGTCTTCTGCCGTATGACCCGTGGTGCATTTCAAATGGAGCGAGACGGACCTGGCGTCACAGGGCGCTTCGCTCTGCTACTGTTGTTCTGCTCAACGTTGAGGAGAGTGGAGGGCGAGGAAGTAGTCGCGAGATCCCGTGGTAGTTCAGAAAGGCTTCAGTGGTGAAGCGAAAGAAAGAAAGAAGTGACCCCCCCGGGCCGAATTTACAGAGAGACAGAGACAGAGAGCTCAGCAGCTGACCTGAATCTATCTGTCTGCGTCCCTTTTGCGTGCGCTCCTGTCTCGCTCTCCATCGGCTTCCTGATCACGCTGCTGTACAGTTGTCACAGGGAAAGGAAGGCACAGAGAAGAAAAAAGCTCTGGTGCATAGAGATGAAGAAGGATCGTCTGTGAAAAGAGGTACAAAGATGGCCATGCCGTGAGCTGGACGTTGCTCTAGAAGGCTAAGGAAGGGATAGGGACTTGTGACAAAAAAAGTCAGACTTCAAGGCTGTCAATGGGGTGCTTCTTGGATCTGTCAACCCCGAAGGCCCTGTTCCATCTTTCCATCCCTCTTCTTTCTGAAAGACACCATGCAGACACGCAAAGCAAGACGGCGGTCCATGCAGAGAGTCAAAGCATCTCTTGAAGCATCGATCGAAGTTCTGAGGAACAGTGGTAACCGACCTGACTCGCGTCTTTTCCTGTCTCTCCCTTCCCATCCTTCATGTCCCCCCCTCTCTCTTTCATTCACCCCCTTTCGCTCTCTCTTTGTCTCTCTCTGCCTCTCTCTCCCTCTCTCTCTCTCTCTCTCTCTCTCTCTCTCGTGAATGCAGCTGAAAAATTGGAGAACAACAGTCTGCGTGACTAGACGCAAACTGACTTTAATGTGTGGAGGAGATTCCTCCTCTCCATCAGACTCATAACCGCCGAGTAGGTCAGCTCCCGGGTCTCTGCTCATGATGGCCTGCGCGCATGCAGACACGAAAGGTGACAGGTAGGCACATGCATAGAGAGAAAAAGAGATAAGCACAGAACCCAGACAGCCAAATTCACTGCAGGCAGGCGCTTATGTAGACCGACATGAGTCCGGGCATATGCTTCGATGGATAGACAGACAGGCCCACAGGCAGGCAAGCAGGCAGATCACTGACGGGAGGAAAAAGGCAAAGAGGATTCACAAAGCAACCGGAGAGAAAGAGATCGAGAGTGAAAAGCAAACGAATGTGTGTGTTGCACACTGGCGCAAGCGTACAGAATATGCATCCCACTAACCTCTGGAGTACCTTGTGATGCCGATCTGAACGGAATGTTGGCCGGTCGACCTGCTGTCTCGTGGGTTTGTCGGCAGGTCGGTCTGTAGGTGCGTGTAAGGAGCTTCAACGCTGTTCGCTGCAACCTCTGAAAGATCTCTGCCCGTCTTGACGATCGGAGAAGCTTCAAAAGATCTCAGTTTGTGCGGACGGACTGTTGTACTGCTGAAGATCCCGTCTACTGCGGCGGAAACTCACAAGTGTGTTCCCCTTTGCGAGCAGTAAAGTGGAAACTTCAAGGGATAGGCCAAGTGGGATACCCCTGTAGATGATCAGCCCCACTTTCAGTTCTGTTGGTGTCGTGTGTTAGCAGTGAGAGTGCTATGTATATATGCAACAGTTGAAGCAACACCCGGACAACACAGATAAGCGGCTTTAATAAAGAACAGAAGTTTTCTTCCCCTCGGATCTGACAAGACACTCAGAGGTCCTCCTGCTCAGCTGAATTCTGTCGAGGAGCAAACGTTCCTGTATGGAGGGGCAACATCTCATGATGCATTGAAGAAGGCAGATTCATCAAATGTGCAACGTGCATGCATTGCACGCGCTTTAAATTCATGCACGCGCGCGGATCCCTGACGAGCGCGCGCCCCTTGTTCCTGCCTAGCAGTGAGGAGAACGGAAAGATAGAGCAGCGTCGGAGT
>JAHBMJ010005909.1:42517-61069 GCA_018398765.1 Chromera velia | reverse complement strand
AGTCTTCTGTTCATCGCCATCACCTTCCACCTTTTCTGGGTGCAGGGGTGAGTCGTGATGGGCACTTGTCTCTCCTCTGCATGGCAGTCCGCAGGAATCGAAGTATTCTTCTTCGGCCCTTTTGCTCTCAGAATTCCACACTCATGTTTCTGTGCTGCCCGTCTTTAATTGGGACGTTTTGTGGCTCTGTAAAATGAGGTTCACCACCACCCACACTCCTTCCTGCCCCCCCTTTTTTTCTCTTCCCTCGGTGCAGCTCTTTCTGCGCGATGCTCTCACGTGAGACATCGGGAGACTCCTTCCCGGAAGCTGCAGACGCTACGATCAGAAAAACCTCAGGAGAAACCGAGGAACACAAAGAAGGGGATTCACTTCCCAGCGGATCCAAAGCAAAGCCTCCGAACGATCCGGCAGCAGACGCCCCCCCTCTCCCAGCAGCAGAGAGCACCGCAGGCCCTGCAACCATGTCAGTCGACGCTTTTGTGGCCTCCCCCCCGCCCCCCCCGCCCCCCCCTCCCCCACAGGCTACCGAAGCCCCCGCTGGCAACGTCAAAGAGGGAGAAGGAGAGAGTGCCCCTTCTGCAGAGGCTCAGGACAAGACGCCGGCGGAGAACCCAGCAGCAGCAGAGACAGGCGAGGGGGAAACGGTGACAGCAGCTGGGGACGGAGCATAAGAGAGTTCCGATCCAAAGAATCAAAGATTCAGAAGAAAACAGACAAGGGACGTACAAGAAAGAAGGAAGAGAGAGCGGAACAGTCGACAAGGACAGATGACACAAAAATTATAACGACAATTAAACCCTTTGTTGACGCTGAAAAAGGCTTGACCAGCCACGTCAGTTCTACACAAACAAATACGAATAAGAATGAAGCCATCAAAATTGAGTTTTGATCAAAGTGGATCAAAAACAAAACCTAAAGAGTCTAACAAATCAAACGTCAAACACAAAAGACCACTTTTTAGTGCAATGAAGCCAAACTTCTTCAAAATATATGTTGACAGATTGAATCACTAAAAAAGAAAAATACGATAATGATTTAAATTAATTACATTATTTTAAAATAAAGTAGTCTGATCGCAGTTTTGCTTTGCATGCAGATCCCTTTTCGAAAAATATGCATGCATAAAGATGAAACATGAAAAAAAAAATGAAAAATTAAGTTGCAAAAAATAATATTTGATTCAGCCTGAAGTTTCTATGTATTTATGTTTTAATCCTGACTTTTTATCCTAAAAATATAGACAACAGTACTAATTTTAAGTGACTATCTTTATTGTATATCACGGTATCTAACGGTACCGGATATCTTCATACAGGCTTAGCCAGACACATGATTCTAATATTTCAATCTATTTTATGAGTATCATTATCATCTTTATACGTCCTTATCATAAGCCTCAGTGTTTCTTTGGACTTTTGATACTTAGGAACAACATACAAGACCGTCTGATTTTTATAACACCGTTTAATTCAATTCCTAGTTTGATTCACTGCACATACTGGCACACACTAAATTACTCTAGAATTTAAATGGTGTCAATCAATCAAAATTTAATCTCTTTAGACTTAGATCTAAATTTAAAATCTCTATACTAGAGTGCTAGTGTCCTGGACTGCCTGGCGGCGCCAGGACGGCTCGGGTTCGGATGGCGACGCCAGCGCGGGCTCAGGCATTCCACATGTGCCGATGCGATGCGGGCCTTTCTGCAAGTGTTTGAGTGCAGGGGTCTTGGTCCTCGCGCACTGTGACTGGAGTTCGAAAGCCTTGCAGATTGATTGACTCTGGGACATACTAGATGTTGTCTTGTAGCTGCTGTCCTGTAGCTTGAGTTTGTCCTGTCTCATGAATTCAGTGGAATTCAGTCTGTTTGCATGTCACGTTTGATTCTCTGTCAAGTGCGGGGATGAAAACGACTGTTCTGGAGTGAGATGGAATTAGATTGGATAAGATTAACTGGAGAATCTTAAGATATCTTGACGATCTTTACTTGTAGACCTTCTCAACCTTCTGGAGTTAATTAGTTTAGGACAGAGTCTTTCCGCCGCCTTCTAGCTTACTAGCCTCTTGAGTGTCATGACTACCACATGACATGATATGGTGACGCCAGCAAGAGTCGAACTCACAACCGAAAAAGAAGGGGGGGGTGGATAAAAGAAAGAGGGAACAGGGGGGGGAAAGAACGATGAACTATGAACATATGCAATTATATGACTCGCATAGAAACAGAGTCTTTCCACCGCCTTCTAGCTTAGCCTCTTGAGTGTTATGACTACCATGTGACATGATATGATGATCGCCCAGCTCGAGAGTCCGAAACTCGAAAACACACCTTCTGTGGAGGAGTCAGATACACGCCAGATGCCAACTTGATGATCAGTCTCCTTCCGTCTCGTTTTTTCCTTTCCAAAACGTTGCAAGCACAGTCAGGAGACTGTGAAAAGGAGTGTCAGAGACTCCTTGCTACTCCTTGCGTCCCGTATTAGCTGAATAGAGTGCCTCGCTTGCGTCCTACTTGCTTTGCTGGCTGCAAGGCTGGCTAGGAACTCTTCGTATCTCTTCTTCATCGAAGGATCTGGAGACGGAGAAGAGGGAAAAGGCAGTCACTGCGACAGTGACTCACTCCTACCAACATTTCCAGTGACTGCGTCAGCTACGAGTCCTGATGGGTCCTGCTCTGATGCCATGTCTGGCAATTAACGACGGACCCGGTGCTTCCCTTACTCTCGGTGTCTCTGGCTTTTACCTATTTATACCTCTGAGACCGTTGTCTCCTAATCGTGACCATCTTTTCTACCGAGATCGTTTCCGCTGTCACCACCTACTTCACTAAGGACTTCTCTGAGACCACCACCGCTGAGGAGACCTTCCAGACCTATGAGACCTCCATGACTGAGACTTCTCTTCGTCTTCAGCTTCGTCTCCACTGATTTCACTGAGCCCGTCTTGTTAAGTACTATACCGCCTGAGGCCGCGACTGAGACCAAGATCGTCTCTACCCCATCCCGATGACCAAGACTACCTCCATGATTCTCACCAACACCACCGAGACTGTGATGAAGACCGGTCCACTCTGAGACCGCGTTGGCACTGCCAACAAACTCTCTACCATCATGATGATGGCTTCTTAGCTCATCTACCGCACTGAGACCATCTCCGAGACCGTTGTCCCTACCAACACCTACCACTCTGAGTCCTCCACCACCGACACCTGCCCTGCCGACATTGTGAACTCTGGCTCTTCATATGCCACGTTGGAGTTCTTGCAAGTCTTTTTCGAGACTCCTGCATGCTGGAGACTTACGGAGACGATTTGTGTTGTGGTGCTGTTTTACTTCAAAGGAACATGGAGCCACCAGCGCTGCCATCTACCACCAGATCGCAATTGAAATGGCCAGTCGATTGTTTGCTTCAGAATCTTCTTTTGTTCAGCATAGACAGAGACAGAAAGGTTGATGCATGGTGCTAGGGCAATACGGCACGGTTAGCTAGACAGATCATACATACGGACAAGATATAAAGTCGTCAGGAGTTTACTCTGAGAGAGCAGCGCTGAGTGCGCTAAATTGCGAGAGATTGAGCTACAATTTGAAACTGGAGATACTTGATTTTTTAAACTGGAAGTCATGCCTGTCCCATAGGGGGTGCACATCCGATGTGGTGCAGTACAGGCCAATCTGATGCCCCTGTGCGGTCTAGAGCGACGGGATGGGGGGAGTATAGTGAGGCAGACAATTATACTAATGATTACTTATCTGAATTGAGCGCTGATATGCGTGAAGTAAAGCGGTGTCAACAGGACATGTTGCAAATCTGGGTTAGGTATGGGGTTGCTTCGCATGATAGAAAGCAAGAAAGAAAAAGTGTTGACGGTGACAGAGTGTAGAGCATGATCGAACGATTGAGTGGACGGGGCAAAGCCACTCAAAGAGTAAATTCTTGGCAGGGTATGGGGAGGTGAACTGTGGAGTCCCAGGAGTACCAGCTCTGAGGAAAATGCATGGGGAGGGGATCACAGTTCAAAAGTAAGATCAAATGAGAAGAAGGAACAATGATATCTGATAAGTTCGGCAGTATGCAGCACTCTTTATTTCCTTTCTTTTCTGCTTCTTTGCAGCAACTGCTTATCCTTCTGCTTACGCTGATCGACTTGGAGTTAACGAGAGGGCTGTCTAGAACATGGGAACAAGAAGATCAAACTGTACAAAAAGAACATATACGCTACCGTTGGAGATGCTCTGGAGAAAGGGAAACTCTCAGAACAGACATGAAGATTTTGAAGACGTGGGAGAGCTGAGAGGGGCATAAGACCTTGCATTGGGAAGCTTGCGGCCGTCAGGTGACGGACTCTGCCTTGAGGCGGAGAAGGTTGACCGTGTGCAACCACGCAAAAGCCGACGTCCCTAAAACAGTTTCTGCGGAGACAGGCCTGGCGGGTTGGCGTCGCCGGTGAGGCAGCGGTGACTGATGACACCTCCCTTAAAGTTTTCGGGTCCCTTTAACGCAAATAGAAGTCTATGGAAGAGATTGAGGAGAAGTTTGCTGTAAAAAGATTCTTCCTCTGAGAGCAAGAATTTCATCGAAGAGGGAAGCATGTGTCCTGGACTGTCTGGCGGCGCCAGGACGGCTCGGGTTCGGATGGCGACGCCAGCGCGGGCTCAAGCATTCCATACGCGCCGATGCGACGCGGGCCTTTCTGCAGGTGTTTAAGTGCCGGGGTCTTAGTCCTCGCGCGCTATGACTGGAGTTCGAAAGCCTTGCAGATTGATTGACTCTAAGACATACTAGATGTTGTCTTGTAGCTGCTGTCCTGTAGCTTAAGTTTGTCCTGTCTCATGAATTCAGCGGAATTCAGTCTGTTTGCATGTCACGTTTGATTCTTTGTTAAGTGCGGGGATGAAAACGACTATTTTGGAGTGAGATGGAATTAGATTAGATAAGATTGACTGGAGAATCTTGAAGTATCTTGACGATCTTTACCTGTAGACCTTCTCAACCTTCTGAAGTTAATTAGTTTAGGACAGAGTCTTTCTGCCGCCTTCTAGCTTAGCCTCTTGAGTGTCATGACTACCACGTAACACTAGCTAGGCTTGACAAATTTGCAACTTTAAACGTATCCTAGCGCTTAGCTTAAAACTAGGCTTGAAACCGAAAGCACAATAAAGTCATACATTCTTTTTAATACTACAACATTTTCATGTATTGTTGATCATTATGCATTTTGCATACATTCCAGTTATTATTGAGCCAGGTCGATGCTCAAGTTTCTGCTCCTGACAATGAGACAGCAAGGTCTTTGAACTCGTCCCTCCTGCTCTGCTCTTCGTGCAGGAGAGAGACATGGAGGCGCGCTATGAGCTCCTTGGCTTTCTTGCGCATCCGCCTGCAGAGAAAGAGAAAGAGAAAGTCAGTGACACAAAAATCTTATCTGTTTCGGAGTTCCACGTTTGCAGAGAACACATGGAGGGAGCAGGCAACAGAAAAATGCAAGCACGCATCCACTAGCAGAATAAAACTCTATTGGTGAGGCTCAGGCTGAACCACTAAACCTCATGATGAGTGGGGCACGTTTGTTTCTCAGCTGCAAAACTCTATGAAGTTCGTCTCCCTCGGAAATCTGCACGGCCTCTCCTAAAAGGGTCAAATCCGTTTACCGACTTTCGCTCTCTTTCCCACCAAGCCCACAATGTGAAGTATAGCGAAGACAATCAACCCTGCGTTGCATGTCTGAGACAAAAACCAAATCTGTCACTTTGACGGCGAATGTGCTGGCTATGAGATCAGAAGTCCCCCCAGATGGATGCCAGACGGACGTGAGAGGGAGTGCCTGCCTGAGGTCCGTCTGATTCCAGATGAAGAAAGGGAGGGGACCGACCGAAAAGGCGTGAGGGCTGAAAGTAATCATCTTGGTCTCTGTTTCCTACACATGCAGCTGTTCAGACAAGATCGAAGAGATTCAGATCACAATCGGTTCTTTCCCTCTCCTCGTGCTACTCCTCGCACTGACCTGCGCTTTCTTCCTCTGACCACAGGAGGGGGTCGCTCCACAGGTGGGAAGGGCGCCAACAGTTTCTGCTTCTCCTCCATCCTCTTCCGGTGCTTCTCCAGAATCGAGTCCATCTTCCATTCTTGCGGAACTTGATGGTAATGAGTCGAGCGTCGTCGGGTGGAGACCTCCCCAGGATCCGGCATCGTCTCTGCATCCTCAAACCTCCCCTCCCCTGACCCTTGCTTCCCTCCCTTTCCTGCAGGGGGGGCCGGCCTTTGCCACCCGTAGAGGGGATCGGAGGCCAATGGATCTTGACAAAAGCCCCCGACAACGGAGTTTGAATGGAGGTCCTCCATTGAGGCGATCGCATTGAAGGTGTGCACGCTCAGCGAAGGCTGATCGTCAAGGAAGGCCATCGGGTCGCATGCAACTTCATCGGCAGTTGCCTGTAACTCCCTGATGACTTTTTCCCTTTTCTCTGCCATTTGCGGCGTAATGGCAGGGAGTATGCTTCCCTTTGCCCTCGTTGTCTCCTGCTCTTCTTCCACACCCTCAGCTGCAATCTTACGGAGAATCCGAAGGTCCCCCAGCTTTGCTTTCCTTTCCTTGTCCTTCATCTCTGCAACTCTTCTCTCAAAGAAGTCTTCATCGCTCTCCTTCATCTGAGGCCTAGCCTTGTCGATCGGCATGCCGCAATCGTCTATCTCCATCGGTTCAACCTCTCCCAGGTCATCTGAGGATATCGTGCGGGCTTGGGAGGCACGTCGCCCGGCTGCCCCCCACAACGCCTCATAGGCCTTTTGCCTTCGTGTCTCCCCCCAAGCCTTTGCGGTATCGATGTCGAACCGGAGTTGGGGTATCGTTCTCACTCTTCTCTTGACTGACTCTGGGGACACTCTCTTAGCAGTGTCGTTGTTTTGCTCTAAGGCGGCCGTTTCAACTTCTTTGGGGGCAGCCTTCTTTATGATACCGGCACTGTCCCTGTTCGGCAGGGAGGCAAGAGAGTACTCACGTGCAGGTGTTGTGGTGCCGCTTTTGGGGGCTTGGGAGCCTGCAGCAGAGCGTATCGCGAATAGACTTGCTAGTGATGGTTCCGCACTGGGTGCCTGGAGGGACTGCTGTAATGGGCTTTGGTGTCCGTCTTTTGTCTCGAAGATGCTGCCGTCAGACTCCTTCTTTTTGGTTTGGTGCAGGTCTGCTGCGAGACGTTTGAAATTCAGGGAGGACTGTTGTTTGGTATTATTCGGGGGGGGTTTCTGCAGATTCATCCTCTGCTTGGGCTCCGGAGGCATTGGGGGCACTTCGGCTGTTCTAGGTGGGAGGGGCAGGGGGTGGGAGGAAGTGGCAGTGACCGTGACTGCGGCTGAGATGTCTCTAGAAAGGCGAGGGCTGAAAAATCCGCCCCCTCCTCCGACGGGTCCGGGGGGATTCTCCGACGGCCGTCTGGAGTGTGCATTTGGAGGCGTCTCACTGGGTCGTCTGGAACCATTGGGTCCTGAAAAGAGGTGGAATGCATCGGCCTCTGCCTCTTCTTCTGTCTCTGCTTGTAACCTTAACCCCACATCTTCATAGACCTCTCGAAGAGGTTCGTAGAGACGAAGGAGATCTGTCCTTTGTCGGTGTCGATTTGTTTGACGACTCGGACGCCCGGTGGAGACAAATCCTCTGGAGTCTCTGAAAGTGTTTCGGGCAGTGGGCATACCCGATACTGCAGGGGAGAAGAATGGACCTTGTGAGGATGTCAATGTGAGATTCGTTGAGGGGGGGCGGTTGTTGCTGCCGTTTGTTCCAGGACGCCCCCCTTCTCCTCGTAATTGTCGTTCTCGTTCTTTTTCTTCATCCTGGATTCTTTGGCAGAATTTTCGGAGGGTCTGACGAAAGACAGCAGAATTTGGCTCTTCTCCGTATCCATCTTCTTCGGTCATCTCCTCTCTCTCTCCTTCGTCTGCCCCTCCTTCTCTAGGCGGCGGAGTGTTCATTTGGCCAGACGGCGCATTGCCAATCGCATGGGAGGGAGATGGTTGATCGCCCCCCTCTAGGCGTGGAGAACCGACAAAGCGCGGAAGAAAACACTGGGGGGGAGAGGATCTTTGGACGATGCGGTCGTCCAAAGCCTTGATGGCATTTTGCGCTCTCTCTGTCATCAGTGCAACTTCAGGATGCATCTGGAGGTAGTGAGGCAAATCGCCAAACCGAACGCCGTCAATGGAATCTGTCAGACGACTTTCGGTTTTTTCAACAACAGCCTCTTCTGCGATCTGTGTAGACATGCCTCCCTTCGCCTTCTGTTCTCCTGCTTTGTCTCCTCCTTCTTCGGCCTCTTCGGGTGCCTCATCAGGACTCGGCACCTTGATGGACCAGAAGGAGTGCTGCACTCCCCCTAACTGCCTCTCCCTTTCTTCCTCTCCTTCTTCCACAGACATTTCTCCACCCTCTGCTTGCAAAGAGGACGAGTCGATCTGGACCGAAATCTCATTCTCATTCTGCCGCCGTTGTGTCTTCTTCTTTTGCAGATGATCTTTTGATGGTGAGGAGGAAGAGGGGGGCTGCTGAGCATTTGGATGATCTGTTGGAACAACGGGGGGCATTCCTGTGAGGGCGTGTCTGCCGAGTCGGAAGGGCTCGGGGGCTGCGAATGCACTGATGTTGTAGTGTCTCTGTAGTGCTGATGAAAGTTGGGCCATAAAGTGGGGGTTTTCGAGGCTTTGGGCTTTGTGCTCTTCCTCTCTGCGTGCTGCTTCTTCTGATTCCTCCTTCAAATAAGCGGAAGAGTCTCTACACGTGTCCGCAACCCGCCCAGACGCCTGTGCAGCCATGGAAACGGAAATGTGCCCCCGTGCCCCTGGAAAGGCCTTGGAGTCTCCTACAGACTCCAAAGGCTGAAATTGAAAAATCCGGTTTGGCTGTCCAATCGCCTCTCCTTCAATGCCCGTAAACGAGGAAGGGATTCCAGGCTCTACACGTATGCCATCGAGGCCTGAGTAGGAAATATTCGATTGGGTGTTGTGATCCATTTGATTGAATTCGTCTTCTGTATCCCCCTGTTTCCTTTCTTGTACAGACATGAGAGGCGAGAACGAGTCGGCACCCGAGGGAGCCGAGAATAGGGAATTCCCCCCCGCCACCTCCCCACCTGTCTCTGAAGGGACCAGAGCAAGGCGGGGATGGCACCTCTTTGAGCGTGCAAAGGGTTTAGAAAATCCCTCAGAAGCCTCCATAGAGGAGGGGTGGGAGGACTCATCGTGCTCCCCTGCTGCTGGCTGCTGAAAACTTGAGAAGCCAATGCTACTGCTCGGTTGATCCGGCCCTGCTGCCTTCTCAGTCTGCTGAATTGCAGTCGAAGCGCCAAGGTCAGTTGAGTCTCCCCCCCGCGGTCCCTCCTCTGTCGCTCTTTGCGTGCCAATCCTCCGGGATGTCCCCCGACTATGCTCAGCACTCAGTTGCCCCTCTGGGGGTCGGGATCCAACGGCTGTCATCCCCGCTAGGGGGCACAGCTGGCGCCCTGCCATGGATAGAAGGGGCATCCCTTCGGAAGCCGCCAAGGAAGACGAAAAGTGCATCATGGGGAAGTAGGCAGCTGCAGGGGCACTGCCTCTAAATGTGCCCCCCCCTGAGTCAACGAGGTTTGGGTCAATGGCGTGATGTCCTGCTGCGGCCGTTGGGCGGGGGAGATGGAGTTGTGATGGAGATCCCGTGCGAGATCGTGCTAC
Source organism: Chromera velia (assembly GCA_018398765.1). Classification (NCBI taxonomy): domain Eukaryota; family Chromeraceae; genus Chromera; species Chromera velia. Next base: position 51,370 of record JAHBMJ010005909.1, on the reverse strand, counting down.
CGCTGTGGCTGCTGCTGTGGACGGAGGGGCCTCTGTGTTGGCGGTGCCGTCAGTGGAAGTAGACTCGGGATGATGAGGGAGGGGAGAGGACTCCTTTACTCGCACCCATCCTCTTTTCAGCAGTGCCTCCGATGCTGCTGACAGAGGGTGAGTTCCTTGACTTGCCTTCTGTCTGGCAAGTGGGAGCATGGAGGCAAAGTCGGAGGGGGGAATTGGGAGTCCTCCCTCCTCGTCCTTCTCCCCCGCCTTGCCTCCCTCTGCAGGCCCTGTCCCGAAAAGACTCATACACTCAGGGGTGGGTGCTGTGCGGGGCGGGCGGAGACCTGAAGAAAACGATGCGGTAACGGGACATGCAGAATATTCAGGTGGAGACATTATTCACTGAAGCTATTGGAATAAAATAATTGGGAAAATGGGCCAGAGAGGACGAACATTGATGAACAAGGAACTGCACTGACAAAGAAAGAAAAGAGGAGACAAAAAAGATACTCTCAAAGCATGAAAGAAAGAAAGACAACGCGATGCGTTGAATTTTATGCATACGCTTTCTCCTAGGATTTTATACGACCACTGACCGGTTCCTATTGCAGACAAGTCGAGCGTCTGAGGTTCCAGAGGTCTGTCTCTGTGTGTGCGGCTGCGCGCTCTGCTGGGAGAGCTTTCCCTTAGAGAGACCCAACTCCTCATGTGAGCTCTGGAAGCAGAGGGACTAAAGCTGCTGTCCCTTTCCTCTTCACTCATCACCCCTGGCAACAGATTCGCACTTGAGAAGTGTAGCCTGTGTCTTTCCAGCCCCTCTCTCTGCCCACGGGAGGGCGCCCTCCTCCCCTCTCGGCTGTTGAGAGTGCGGAGACCGACTTCGCTCGGGACGACTGCAAAGGAAATACGTCGACATACCACAAATGATAATTCCATACGTACTACCAGTGTTTTGTATCTCTCATGTCGACTAAGACCAGGGGGGACAAAGGGGTCGGTGCATTCATTTTGATCCTATCGAGGCCACGCAAGAATGGCAAGGAAAATATTAATATAACAAGAAAGAAAATACATTTCCTTCAAAAATAAACTCACTCACCTCCTGCGTCCTCTGAGACCACCCATCGTCTTCTGATTTTGCCGCCCTCTCCTCCTCGTTGCTCTTCCTCGAGTTCCCCTCTCTGCACTGCCAATCCAGTCAATTCACTCATCAACGCACTCGTCGACTTTTGATGCCCTCCTTGACTCTCCCTCTTTCTCTCCCCTCGCTGCTGCACTTTCTGCAGCGAGGTCAGAAGAGAGTGGGAGGACCCCTGGAGCACTGCCCCAGACAGCATTGAGGTTCCGGACATCCCCTGCAGCCCGTTGGGGTCCCCTACTGCAATTGATGCAGTGATGGTCGTGCCTCCCCTTTCTGAGGGCGGGTGACCTGGAGACCCGGGGACCCCCACTATGTTCAGGGGACGGAGATGAGAGGCCGCCTCTTGCCTGCAACACAACAGAGAGAGATGTTTGCACACAACAGACATGTTTGAATAGAGGGGACATCGAGAGAAGTGTGGATGCATGAAGATGCTTGCATATAACGGGACAGCAAGGAAGGTAATTGATGGACCCAGGTCTGATGAAATTGGTCGATTTTGAGAATACAGAGGGGGAAAATCGACACACCGCACTAGGGGGATGTGCTTCTTCATGTTCACGTTGACATTTATTTGGAAGGACAAAATAGGGGGGAGACACGCTTGAATGCGGACAGCTTGCGTTGGAAAAGAAACTTCAAGCCGGAAAGGGACCCAAAAGGAAGCCGGGAAGACTCTTCTGCATGCTCCATTTAGGTCCATACACAAACCGAAAAGGATCTGCAATGACTCGTCACGAAGCTGAAGACTGACTCAAGGATCTGTCCGTCTGCGTGCGTCACCAGATCGACGCGGTCCAAAGGGGTTCGTCCTGTAGAGAAAATGGAAAGAAGACCAAACGGGAAATTAAGAAGGCAGCACACAGCGCAGCTTTGTGTTACCACTCCCATGCATGTCATTTGCTATACAAACAGAGATAGAATGACGAGATGGACAGATAAATGCAAAGCTGACAGACAGACAGACAGACAGACAGACAGGCAGACAGACATGGAGATCTGATTGTCGTACAATTGCAAACCAATGGACGTCAAAAACGATCGAAAAGAGGAACACAAAGAGAGAGAGACATCAAGATAAATAGAATCTCTCGATCGGATTCGGGGCCCCTCAATTCGGACCTGAAGGGAAGGCTGGTTGCGTCCCCCCGTCTTTGTGTACAGACACCGTCACGTGCGCCTGTCTTCCCTGGAATGGAGGGTCTTCTGCCCCTTCCCTTTCGGCCATGATCCGCCTCTCCCTTTTCTTCGTTCTTGCTTTTTCCCTCTGACTCTCGGGTGTGTCTCTGCCTGCTTGTTGTTTTGCCCTCAGAGTCCTCTTCGCTCCTTTCTGCAGACCGCCGGGAAGGGGACCTAGACGGAGTGACTGCAGGAGGGCACTGCTCCCTGCCATTTTGGCAAGCGCTGCAAGCAGACGAAAGAGGCAGATTGGCTTTGTAACCCCATTGTGTGAGAGTCAGAGTGTGCGAGTGTGCGTGTGAGTGTGAAAGAGAAAGAAAAAGAGAATGAAAAAAGACATAAAAATCAAGCTCATTGTGAAGTCTGACTGAGTCGGCGAGAAAATTCCAGAATCTACCTGGGTGATCATACCAACACAACAGAAGGGCGGTGTCCGTCCCTTCTCTCTTCTCTCAGCCGTCCGACTCCTCACAGTATTCCATTATGTTATCTCTCTGTCCTTTCTAACTTGCTTTCTCCCCCTTTCTCTTCTTCCTCTGCTGTTTTCTCTTCTGTTTTCTTCTCTTGGCTGACCGACCGTCTGTTGCAGGATGGAAATGGGGAGGTCGGAGAGAGGCGCCCTGTTTGTACAAGTTTCCCTTCTCTCTCCATGAGTTTGCACGGGGGGCGCCTGTGGGGAGGCACTGCAGTTGAGGAGGGAGGGCTTCTGAGAGAGCCAGTAGGGGCAACCCTGCAGGAGGGGCTGTGGTCTCTCTTTCCCTCTCTGCCTCTGCTTCTTCTGAAGGCGCCCCCCTCTCGGGGGCGGCAGACGCCGACGTTCTCCCACTCATGCGAGAAGCCGTGCGGAGACGGCCCCTGCTCCCCCGGGTCCGGGGTTGTTGCTGGCCCTCTGACGTCCCGAAAGGCACAGACAGGCCCACACAAAAGTGATCCTTCAGATCTCCCCCTGCTTGCATCGCCCCATGGTCAAACAATTGAGGTCTGCTGACTCCCGTGAGATGATCAGCCTGAGGGAAGGGGTGAATACGCGAGGTGCCTTGTCTACTTGACAGCATCCCGTCGTCTGCTTCCGATACAGGCTGTGTCTTTCGATTTGAATCAAGACAGGAAGTAGAGCCTCCTAGGGCACGGGGAGTGGCTTTGGGTGCCCGTCCTCCGGGAGCACTCAGAGATGCACGGGAGGCCGGAATCGATCTGTGAATTTCCAGCAGGGCGTCTGAAACGACAGCACCCGCAATGTCCTGTGCTGCCTCTATGTCCTCCATGGTTGGAGGCGAGTGGCCTTCTCGGGCCTGTGCTTTCTCTATTGCGGCTGCGTGTGCTTTCCAAGAAAGGGCCTCCTCGACATTTGCCGTCTCCTCCCCTTCCCCCTCCCCCTCCCTTTCGGTTTCGATCAAGAGTCCTCCAACGGCAGGGCACTCACCTTCCTCCTCGGGACTAAAGGGATTGGGGCCCGTCTCCTCGTCCCCGTGATTCGATTCCGCCAGCGCGGCAAGAAGAGGTTGGGGGAGAGTGCCAGGTGCCCTTGCAGATGAGAGGGGGGTGGCGACTGCGGAGGCTCTGGAACGTCGGGAGAATGAAGACCATGGCCGTCTCCTCCCCTTCAAATTAATCTTGAAGGCACTGAACGAGGGGGGAGAGGTTGCAGGTCTCTGGCCTGCTGCTGCTGCCAGCGCTGCAGCAGTGGCAGCAGAAGGTGCCCGATGCGACAGCAAATCCGTCTCCGTCTCTGCCGTGATAGCAGTGACTGCTTTGTCTGTCATGCACGCTTCCGTTGTAGTCCTCTCGCGTCCCCCAGTGGAGGAAGGCAGGTTCCCTCTCCGTGTAGCCCCAGGGGTGGAGTCAGTTAGGAGAGACATGGGGGTGACGGGGCGTCTCTGCTTGGAAACAGCACTAGAGAAGCTGCCATGCGTGTCGCCTGGCCTGCCTCTCGCACTCAGCTGCAACGTGACCACACGGCGACTGCTAGAGAGCGGCCGCGTGCCTGCTCCCAGTTGGGATCTTTCTGCAGCCCTTCTCCTGACGGACGTGATGGAGGGGCACTCCTTGTTGCGGAGACCGGAGGACGGCCTGACGACTAATCTGGGTACACGGCCTCTCTGCGTCCTGGAGGGAGGGACTGGGTGGGGGACTGAGTACATGTTGATGCGGGTGTGACGTCCGAGAGCCACGGGTGCATGGTGGATGTCGATGGGGTTGAAGGGTCTGCAGACAGGAAGGGAGAGAAAGAGCAGGAAAAACGAGGGTGACATCGACACACAGATTCGACGAGACAGGACACAGCCGAAGAAGAAAAAGGTGAATGAGAGAGAACATGCGCATGATTTTCACCAGTTCGGTCAAGCAACGTTCAAAACATCTGAAAACTAACAAGACGCGTTGTCAGACCCTTCTTGGACGACAAACCGAAGCAAAAGAGGAAAGGCGATCTCACGATTCGCACTACAAGGGCTCCTGGCCGTCGGTCTCATGAACTGACAGTTCGCCGTCTGTTTTTCTCCCTGCCGTACGTGCGTGCGTGCGTGTGGGCATGCGTGTGAGTGTGTGTGTGTGTGTGTGTGTGTGTGTGTTGTGTGTGAGTGAGTGAGTGATTGAGCTAACTGATCATGCGTGATTAGACTGACTGTCTGAACTCCCAGAGCTCTTCGAGGTTTCTTCCTTTCATTGTCTCCTGTCTGGCTGGTGCAATGATGTCACGAAATGGAAACGAAATCTTCTCAATCGAGGACTCCTTCTGAGACTTCAGAACGACCGAGGGAGTCCTCCGTCCCTTGTGGGCTGCTCTAAGCCCCTTTCGTTTGAGGAGGTTCAAATTTCTTTTCGAAGAAAGACGCAAGGTTCTTCGAGTGAACTCAGCATCTCTATCCTTCTTCCTCTTCCAGTAAAGTTTGATGAGGTCCCGAGAGAACCAGTTCATTGCCGCTCGCTTGTCTTCGTTTGTCACCACTACTCCCTCTGTAAGCTCCATTTCCTGCTCCAGTAATGACATCCTCTTCCGCCTTTCCTTCCGTGCCTTGGAGAAATTTTGGAAGCTATCAGCCTCCTCGCTGACAAGGCCGCTGGAATTTCCCCCCTTGCTTTGCTGTGACTGTCCTGTACTGGGCTCCAAGGATCCGGCTTCACCTGCCACTGTGACGCATGGCGTGACACTATCTGTGGGGCCAGCGCCCCCTTCGCCCGAAGCGCTCCTCCTCATTTTCTGATCGAAGATGTCTTTATAATGTCTTTATATGCGTGTATACAGATGTAGACGGACACAAGGTACTGATTTTCTAAACAACAGGTTTTTTCACAGACCGACTTCAGAATTTCGGTTGAAATCCGTTTTCCCAGAATACATTCTCTAGTTGCCTGACGAGGCAGGGAGCGAACTGCAGCTTGAATGTGGACGTGTAGGTGTACAAACTGTCCAAACAACTTAAACGCTCGATCTCAAATGATCGATGACGCAATTAACGCATGCAAAAGAAAATGTATTAATTCACGATTTATGTTTGTTAAATGCACGCATGCGCGTCTCGATCCCATGCATTTTAAGCCGCAGTCGCGCGTATTTGTGCGCGCTCCGACGGCGCGATTGCATGTGCGCAAAATCTGCATGTCCCTCGCGAACTGCATGTGTTGCATCGTTGCAGTGCATCAGCATGCAGTTATAGCTAGGCAAAAGAAAGTTTCTCTGCTGTCAAGCTGCATGTTGAAGCCACCAATAAGTGTGAAACAAGCTGAATAAGTGCCATTGATGGACAGACGCTTAAGCCGGACTTCTTTTCTCAGCTGATCATTCCATTGTGCACAAAAGCAACATGTTGCACTTACGGAGCTCACTAGTTGCAACACTGTTGATGGTCTTGTTTGTTGCCCTGACCACCTGCCGTGCCAACGTGGCGAGAGGCTCAACAGCCGCTGGCTGTCTATTCACACAGCCCCTCAAACCAATCTGGATGACAAGAGCCCAAAAATTTCCTTCGCGGCCCGTTGCAGCTCTTGGCATTTTCTCTTCACAACGCCGCCGTACTATCTCAGCCAGTCAAAGGCTGGGGTGGAGAAGGCGAGGGAGGAGGCTGAAAAGACAAATGAAAGAGCTGAAGCATACGGTGCAGGATTATCTGAGGACAACAATTTCAACAGTCAAGAGGGCAGTCACCGAGGATATCTCCTCAGAAGAGGATCTCCTCAGAGCCTCTCTCTGCCTCCACTATGCTTTGAGCGCCGCCCTCACTCTCTGTGACAAGTACGTAGTTGAGTCCATCATGCTGGTCAATGGGCTGATCTTTCTCGGGTGGCAGGCTGCAATTTATTTGAGAAGGGAGAAGCTGATGGAGTGGCTGAAGCGCCACTGCCTTTTGCACAGTAATTTCAGAAAGCACGAGTGTCTTCCAATCAGTTTAGTCCTCAGTGAATTTTCACACCATTCGCAATCTCATTTGTTTTCGAACATGGCTACCCTGTCCTTGTTTGGCCCCTTGGCGCGAATGAAATTGGGGGCTGTGGGATTCGCTCAGCTGTATTCTGCCGGGGTGTTCGCATCTGTCTTGGCGAGTTGCTTGTGGCCTCAAGTGGCCGAACGAATCGGGGTTTCTGTTCAGGAGGATTTTTCTGCGTTAGGCGCATCGGGAGCGATCTCGGCTTTGATCATGTTTACCTCGCTTCTCTTTGGGGACCATCCCGCGGGGGAAGTGAAAGTGCCGGAAAGGCTGCAAGCACTTCTGGGTCGAAAAACCATGAAAATGAACCTAGCCATGAGAGGCCTCATTTGGGGGGTCGAGGAAGTCTCTCATTTGATTTTTCCTCCAGACGCTGACGAAGAGTGTGGGAGGATTAACTACAGCGCTCACGTGGGCGGTCTTTCTTTGGGAGCAGCCTTCTTTCTGCTGCACATCGCTTGGACGAGCCAAATTGCAAGAGTCGCTCCAAGACTTGCAGCTGCTCTGTTTCAGCCGTGTCTGTCGGCTCTTCGCTTTGCGAGGCGCCCCTTTAGCAAAAGTTCCAAGAAACACAAAACTCAAAAGAGAAAAGAACAAAGGCGCAGTCGAAGAGAGAGATAGAAGACTTCAGGGAATGGCCTCCATTTCCCTGTTGTGATTTGCCTCTGTCATGCATGAGTGTATGGACCTAGCTTCTCCCTTTGCGCACCCTTTTGGACCTAGCTTCTCTTTCCTCCTCTTTAGGGCGAATCTCCATGGTGCATCCGCGATCGGGGCTCCGGTTTGCTTGTTTGCCCTCTCTTTGTCTTTCTCTTTCTCCTCATTCTCTGCTCTCGTTTCTCCCTTCCTGCCTTCCCCTCCTTTTCCTCTTTCTCAATTGACGGTCTTTTCCCCTCCAAATTCCAGGATCGTTACAGAAAAGTTCCCAATGAAGTTTGAACGATGGAAGGGAAGGAAGCAAGGTAAAAGCAGAGAGTCAACAAATGACATGCATGAGCAATGGACTGGAAAAGAGGGCTTTGCCATGTTGAGTCTCAGGTCGCAAGCACGAGGGAGTCACCGACAAGGGAGTCCCGAAGTTTTTGATCTGGGGTCGGTTTGAAAACTTCAAAGACAGATCCCTGGTATGCTGCCGTATGCATGGCAGGATGATTTTGTGCGAAACGTCAGGACACCTACTCATGAGTTGTTTTTGTATGGTTGGCCGTTCGATTGACTGTCGCGCGGTGGGATTGGAATAAAGTGAGTTCGATTTGAAATCAAATCTTCTTGCGAGTTTCAAGGATTTGCGGTCAGAATGTGGTGTGAAGCATGGTCGCTTTTCAGATTGGAACTCGTTTTATATTTCCTCTCAAAGTCGAGTTCAAAGTTAGCTATAAATGCTAGTATGAATGTCCAACTATTATAAACAGAGAAAGATTTACATAAAAAAGAACCTCCGTGACGAAGGTGAAGGGCATACTTTAAGATTTATTTTTTTTTCTACAAAAAATTGTAACGTGCTGAATTACTGCCATATAGTACAAACATTTTCAATGAATTAAAAGACCACGCTTTTATACTTTGACCAAGGTGTTGTTGTTGGAGATATATCTAAATTTTTATACAAATTTCCTCCTAGATAGAAACGCACTCTGTCTGACACCAAACGCTAGACACCTTAAGAGGCCGATGGCGATGATGCATGATAATGATGATGATGACATGCTTAAAACTTTTTCAAACATCTAGTAAAAGTCAGTTGAACATGGAATAACTTTAAATAATTAAAGCCTAAAAGTGTAATCAACATGTTTAGTTTAGCTCCTTCCAGTAACTTTAACTAACTTATTTGGTAACCCATAGATTGTTAACAATATAGCTGCCCTAAATATTTGGTGTACGTAGAAGAGATTTTAAGGGATCACCTCTAAAAAGTTTTCATGGAAACCGTGGAAACGGTATACTATTCACTAATCACTAATCATTATATAAGCTTATGAAGACCTTCAGAGGGTTACACTCCAAGTTGTTTGGAAATATCTAAATCTTTGTTATAGATTCTTTAAACGCTTAAAACTTTTTTTGAACATGCATGAAATAACTAACGGTATTCACTGTAACTTGAAACAAAGCGTAAAAACAATTAGC
>JAHBMJ010005909.1:2500-35000 GCA_018398765.1 Chromera velia | reverse complement strand
CTCAAAATGCATGCATGGAGATCGCGCGCGCGGGCCCCGGCCTCGGACGGAGTCGGACCCGCGGCCGCGGCTCGCAAGGAATGCCGGGGCCCCGGCCGCCTGAGTATTAATGGCATATTAATGGCAGTCAAGAGACTTTTCTCAGCTGACTTCTTTCTCAGGCAAGTGTGGACCCTCTTCCTCCCCGTAGTCCTAAAAAAAACCTTCATGCCGAAAGGTCGAGCGCGGAAATGCGTGTCCGATCCTCCGACGCCCTTTGTCACATTCTGAACTCTCCCGTTACCGTCTCCTCCGTCTCTTGTGGAGAACGTCGAATAAGAGAGTGCACGTGAGGTCTTCAAGTGAGGAAACAAATCCCAGAACGTCTCACTGTACTCAATGTTCCTTTCCAGGAGGGCAGTGCAGCTCCGGACCTCCCTCCGGCAGTTTCCGCAGTCTCCTTCTGCATTCGAATCCCAATTCCAGTGGCGGTGTTTCAAACAGAATTCGTCATTTGTCAAAAGAGGTTTTGGAGGGCACACCTTTGGGCGAACAGGCTCATCAATTGCGCTAGGAGGAGTGGCTTATTGTGCCTTCTTCCCACCTGCCACCGATCCTTTCGGTTTCCCTTCTAACGATCCGTCGGGTCCGTTTGAGTCTCTGAACAGAGAATTCGGCTTTGCCCGGCACTTCTATGAAAGAGAGAATAATGAGGCGGCGGGTCTGATCCTGAAATCCTCTATAGGTTTTTGGGCCTTTGTCCGTCTCGCCAGATTATTTGGGAGGGGGCAACCTGTGTTGAACTTTGTGATCTCCAATGCAGCCGCCTCGGCAGCCGGACTGAGGCAAGGGAAGCTCCACACTCTCTTCACAGCTTCTCTCACTCACGTCAGCTTCCTCCACTTGCTGATGAACGTGTTGGCTTTCGATGTCCTTTATCGAAGCATGAAGGGGGCGCTGTCGAATACAGACATGTGGCAGTTGTTTTCCGTCTCCTCAATTATGTCAATAGGCTTTCATACCCTTTCCTCCCCTCTGCCTGTCATGGGCCTCTCGGGGGTCGTTATGGCAATGGGTGTAGTCACAGCGGCAGTGAACCCTCGGGAAACTTTCACGATGCTCTTTCCCGTCCCCGGGCTGATGCTCACAACGCTTCAAGTTGCGGACGTTTTTTTCTTCTTTAACCTGTTGATGGCAAGCCGGCGGGGGTTGATACCGCGGGGGGTTTTCTCTTCTTCCTCGTCGGTGCCGTCTCCTGAAAAGCCCTTCTTTGTCGCATGGCATGGGCACCTTTTTGGCCTCATTGCGGGGGGGTTGTTTGTTGAGTGGAAGCGGTTGGTGGAGGGGCGACGAGACGTGAAAGACCTTGCTGAGCTGCACTACCGTTATTTTCTTGGAGACTGGAAGAATTCATTTGCGGACTTTGGGGATTCCTGGAGGGCTTTTCAGTTGCGCAGGAAAATAGACGAGAGCTCAGTGGGGCTGGAGAGGAGAAAGCTTCAACAGGAATTAGAGGAAATCGAGATGAGAAAAAGGTGCAGAAGACAACATGCACATGAGCCTCGGTAACATACCAACATTTGGCATTCATTGCTTTATCGTGTATGGACAGTATTTGCGCATTTGTTTCCTGCGTGTCAAGGTCAAATACATGGAATTTCCGTGGCTGTATAGCAAGAGAAGGATCTTCTGTTAGAGGTTTTTTTGGCCTTCCTTTCCTGCCGCTCCGCATACACCTTCTCTGCTTCCTCACGCTTCTTCGCTCAGTTTCTTGATTCCCCCTCAGTGCCAATAAGAGCCAGGCCTCTCCGTGCGTGTACGTTCCTTTTGTCGACCGATTCGTGGATAACCACTGAGGTGGCAAAATAGTCTCAAAATCCCTTGGTGCGCGTGTGTGATCGTGTGTGTGCATTTCCCCCTTTTTGACCTCGTGCATTGCATGGGGTAGGATGAAAGCCGACTGATTCGATGTCAGTGATTTGTCAAGGAGGACCACTCGGACACCTCCGGACACTCCCCGCTGCCCTTCTCTGTCTCTGCCTGCCGGTTCCCTACTGCCTCTGCCCCCGCCCCTCTCACTACCTCTCACTTCTCCTTCATTTTTATATCAATACTCATTGAGAGCTATACAGAGAGGATGTATATGTGTGTGTGTGTGTGTGTGTGTGTGTGTGTGTGTGTGTGTGTGTGTGTGTGTGTGTGTGTGTGTATGTCTATGTGTATGTGTGATAACTAGATGGTCTTTTTATGTTTTTTTAGCCTTTCTGACCGCTTCTTCTTTTCTTTCTTTTTTTTGTTTTTTCTTAAATTTTTATCTAGATTTTTGTATATATTTTTTTTCCCCTGAATGTCGCCTCAACTACCTTTTCCTGCAAAAATGTAAGAAAAATGATAGAAAAGTTGATAGAAAACGGATAAAAACAGATAGATAAATTGATAGAAATTAAAAGTTAAAAAAGTTGTTTAAAAAGTGATAGAAGATACAAAAACGATAGAAAAGTAATACTAATTCTTATCACGAATCGTGTGAATAGTGCGTATGAAAAGACTCCTTTCTTTTTTCGAGTATGAAAAGATCAGAAAACAGCTGCTTTCACGCATACATCTTCATACGGAATCATAACGATTTTTCCATTGCATTTTCGGCTGCCTTTGTGTTGGTGCCACAGGTAGCCACAGGCATGCAGTAAAGGAGCTGTGCGCGCTCGCACACCATGCACGGGGCCCCAGCCCGGCGCCTGTCGGGAAGTGCATGAAGCGCGCGCGAAAACACAGAGGGATACATGCAGTCTGATGCTGCATGGCGCAGAGATGGCGCAGAGTGTCAGAGCAGCTCAAAAACTCTTCCAGACTCCGACTTTCGACTCCGTCAGTGACTATTGTGATCCACCTTCACAGACAGGGTACGGAGGAAATGTCAACGATTCTGGCAGTCAGTGACCTGGATCGAATTTTGAAGACAAACCATGAAGGGATCGAACGCAGTCCAGCTTTCCTCATCCAGTTGCGGGCTGTCTCCCTTGAAAAGTCTACGGATTTGTTGAAATCTCACCTGTAGCGGACTCACTGGGCTGACTCGGTAACACTCGTTGTTTCTGACCTCAAATAGGAGACAATATGCCTTCTGCTTTCGAATTTATTGTGAGTTTCCGCATGTCTGCTGTTCGTTTTTCTGGTTTGTTTGCTGCGTCTCTGAACATGTGTTGACGCATCTCCGCTGCTCCCCCTGTCTGCCTGCAGGGCCCGACCACAGAAGAGCAGCGGCAGTCAAGGACATACCAAAAATGGAAGTCCATGATCGACAGGAACATCGAGGCCTTCATGCAGAGGCACTACAAGACATTTGTCCGGCGCCTGAAAAGGTCAACAAAATGATACGTTGCTCACTGGGTGCATTTCGTTTTTGTCCCTTCCTTCGCGTTCTCCTGAGTCAGAGTGTCACAGGCGGCCGTCAGACGACTGCTCTCTTTCTGTCTCCTCCCTCCTCTTGCAGATCTGTTCCTCAGGACTTCCGGTGGGAAGTGTGGAAGGCAGCAGCGCTGTTGAAGGACAAGCAGGAGGAGGGCGTGTATGAGAGCCTGTGCAATGAGGTGAACAAGTACTCGAGTCTGATCGAAATCGACATTCCTCGCACATTCCCAGAACACAAAAGCTTCGATTCCTCTTGCCAGCAGATGCTCTACAGAATTCTGGTCCGTCGGTCGGTCGGTCGGTTTTTCGGTGGGTTGCGCTGCGATTGTTCTGACTCCTTGCGTCTGCCTTCCCTAGTGAAGGGAGTTTCTATCAGACTGTCCTCCCGTGTTTTGCTATTCCCCCCCCCATTTCCCCGGCCCTTTGCTCTTTTGCATCGCCGTGCCAATCTGAGAGAGACAAGCAGAGAGAGAGCGTATCTGATTTTGTACGTTTGCTTTTAGCTTCGGTGCCCATCTTCTTTGTCTTTTTCCTTTCTGAAAACCCAGCAAGCTCCATGTCCTCCCTTTCTGTCTGTGCAGAATGCGTATGCAAACTACGACCCCAACACTGGATACTGCCAGGGGATGAATTTTGTTGCCGGTGGGTGGGACGGGGTGGAGGGGGTTTCGTGCCAGAGTGAGAGAGAGTGGGTGGACAGCAGCAGCCAAGTGTCGTGCGTTGGAGAGGATCCTTCAGTAGACTGGTGTGGGGAGTTTTCTTTCTTCCTTGATTTGCGTGCATAAGGGAAAAGAGAGCTAGGCAGATGGAGAGATGAAGAAGATAAAACGAAAAGGAGGAAGAGAAGTAAGAAGAAGCTGAGTGACTGCCTGTCGCTGAGCGTCTTTGCAAGAGAAGAGCTAGGTGCGAGACAGGCAGGTCGATTGGTTTTCTGTTGAAATAACGAATGTCCTTTTTGATCTCTCGAGGCTTGAACCGAGCATGTGTCTACCTGCACAAGCAATCATTCTTTCATTTTCTGTTCGTCGGTCATTCTTCGATGTGACGTGAGCACGTGCGTGTGTGTGTGTGTGTGTGCGCGCGCGCAGGCATGTTGTTGATCGTGAGTGACTTCAAGGAGGAGGAGTCCTTCTGGATGTTGACGTGCATGATGGATTTCTACGGCATGGAAGGGTTCTACCGAGAGAAGTTTCCCCTCCTCAGACTTTATTTAAAAGGTAGGTAGGTAAGTGGGTCCATCCGTGCGGATCCCGGTCTTCTTCCACTTTGTTCCCTTCCTTTTTCCTTTTCCCCAGTCTGTCTCTTTGTATCGAGCCATCAATCCTTTTTCTTCGCATCGAGCCATCAGTCCTTGTAGTCGTTCCCGCATACGCTTGCTCTTGAGGCCCCCTCTGCGCCTTCCTGCTGTTTGAGGTCCTCTTCTTTTCCTCTCGGAGGCCAATGGCTGGCCAGTCTGTTTGACTGTTGCACTGCGAAAGCTCTGTGCCCCTCGCCCCGCACTTTGTATGACTGCATAAAAGGCGGCCGATCGATCGAGGGATGAACTAACGAAAGAATGGACAAACAGTCGCAAACAGAAACGACTTGGCAAATAAGAAGAGGGAAGGAAGAGCCAAAGAAACTTCTCGCGCGCAAACGTGACTGCAAGTGTTTCTTTGTCCGTGAAAGGGGGGATTGCCTTGTTTGCGTCTTGTTTGCTAAGCAAACGATGAGGAGGGAATTTCCAACAGGATAATTGAATGTGTGTGTGTGTGTGTGTGCCTGACTGCAGAGTACAACAGACTGGCCAAAGAGGTGATAGGAGAGGTGCATGACCACTTCGAGCATGAGGGCGTGTTCCCTGCAGTCTATCTTCATCAGTGGTCGGTCGGTCGGTGGGTCAGGTGTATTTTTGAGAAGTGTCCTTTCTTTTTCTCTTTCTCACCGTTCCGTTCTTGTCTGTGGGGGTACGCAGGGAAGTGAAGAAAGTGAAGAGAAAGGGAGAGCCCTAAAAGAGAGAAGAGGCGCGAAGAGAAAACAAGAAACTCCTCAGGAAGAAGGAAGAGTGATCTGAACCCCAAAGGAGAGAAGAGGCAAATTTGCTTCCGAGGAAAACGGTGGCAGTCCCGGAATCGTTTGGTTGGTATTCCACAATGAGTGTTCTTGCTGCGGCCATCACGTCTGTCTGTCCTTTGATCGCTTGACGTTGTTTTCCCCTGCCTCCCTGGCCCCTGATGTCCAAATTCTTCCTTCGCGACTTGGCCATCCGCTCTGAATCTCGCTCGCTTGCTCTTTTTCTTTTTCGTTGGGATACCCGACATGGTTGGTGCTTCTACTCAAAAAAAGAGAATGGAAGGGAAGAACCATGTGTTGTGTTGTCTGAAGGGGTGCGATGTTTCCGAGCGAGTGCGGGTGGTTGTTGTGAATGAACTCTTCCGGGACTTGTCATGATTGGTTCTGGGAAATGGGGGTTGAAATCTCTTTGAGAGGAGAAGCGGTGACCGGTGAAAGGCACTTCAAGTTGAGGTGTCTTTGGGTTCAGATCACTTCATTCTTCCGTTGAAGTTCTTGATTCGTTCATTCCTTTGCCGTCGAGGTTTGAAAACTTCCAACTTCCGAGAAAAAACGAAGTTGGAGTTGTCTCTTCGCTGCTGAGAACAAGCGTTCAGTCCTAATCTCGATGTCTCCTCCTTAACCTTCTGTCCTCCACGAGGGAGATGAAAGAAGAAATCAACCTGTTGCTCTGCTGAAGATGCATGATTGCGTGGAGTGCGTTCCTCTTGAATTTCGTCGAATGCGTGCAAGAACATAGGAGAGGGTGAGAGGAAGAGACAAAAAGAAATGAACGGCGGGAATTTTTGTTGTTGAAGGATGGTGACGGGTGCAGACGAAACAGTGGACATCATGACATAGTTGCGTGCACGCATTATTTTTTTGTGGCTGGCTTGTTTATGTAATTCTCTTACTCTCTGCCTCTATGTCTTCTGCCGGCCCCTTCTCACCCACCCCCGTGTCTCTTCGTCCAGTGCCGTGCCACAGCACGCATCAATCTCTGACGACTTCGCTTGGTGCTGTTTCTGTTCTTTTTTTTCCTGCAGGTTTTTGACCGTATTTATCAACTGCTTGCCCCTCCAAACGGTGATAATTTTGTGGGACTTTCTGATTTGTAGAGGACTCCCAGGAATGCTGCAGATCGCCCTGGCTCTTCTGAAGGTGAGGGACGAATTTTTGTGGGGGGCTGATGAGGTTGTGGAGAAGTGGATGCGTGACTGACCCATAGCGTGCGCCCCTTTCCTTCCTTCTGTCTGTTGTCAGATTGTATTGTTTTTGGAGTGTGTGAGTGCGTGTCTGATGTCCGTCCTGGGATGGAGTCAGGTTGTTTTGTTTTCGGAGTGTGTGAGTGCGTGTTTGATGTCTCTCTGTTACTTTGGGCCAGTCTGGCTGTGTGTCGCGTCACAGGCGCACACACACACACACACATACACACATACACACACACACATACATACACGCACACACACACACACACACACACACACACACTCATACACACACTCTCACACATACACACACACACATACATACATGCACACACACACACATACACACACACACACTCACACACATGCATACACACACACATACATACACGGACACACACATACACACACAGACACACATACACACACACACACAGAGAGAGGGAGAGAGAGAGAGAGAGAGAGAGAGACAGACAGAGAACGACCCTGAAAGAAAGCAACGGACAAGCAGACAACGAAAGCAGTCAGAAGACAAAAAAGAATGGCAGAAGACAATCAAATCACTGCACAGTTTGTTTTTTTGAGTCTCTCCCCGTCACCCAGAATGCTCTCAGGAGTAATCGTCCTTTCCCTCTCTTCTTTCTGTTTTTTCACCCTCTGTCTCTTCGGGCCCCTCCTTCCCTCCCGAGTTTTCTTTCGCCCCGCCTGACTTTGTTTCTTTCTTTCTATCCACTATAGTTCTGTTGGCGAACTCCAGAGAGCGTTGTTGCTATAGCTTTCCCGGATAGTAACAACACTACCTTTGCTTTTCTTCTTCCTCTTCCTGTTCTTTCAGGTTCTTCGGGGTGCGCTGTTGAAGCTCCACTTCGAGGATATCGTCAAGTTCTTGAAGAGTATGAAGACGGGAGGGGACTGCAATGAAATTATGATCGGAAGATTGCTGGTGAGTCAAGCTGAAGGCAACCGCATTAGCAACCTTAAACAAACACTGGATGTCCAGCGCCACCTGTCTGTCTGCATGCCACAGTAGTCTCGTGAGCGATACGCTTGCTATGCCGTAGCGTGTGTGCGATTGAGACGCAGTTTGAACAGAAAGGACGGCGCTTTGACCAGCAAATGATTTCTTTCTGAAATTTGCCTCTCTCACCTGCTTTCTTGATCACACGTTGCGAGGGCTGTATGCCGTTACTCTACCGTCGCTTTCCTGCGGGTCTATGAAGTCTTCTGAAGGCCGCCTTGGATCTTTTCTTCTCTTCTTCGCATCTCTCTCTCTCTCTCCCTCTCTCTCTCTCTCTCTCTCTCTCTGTGTGTGTGTGTGTGTGTGTGTATGTATATATGTATGTGTGCATGCAGATACGGCAGGCAGAGAAGATCACGTTGCGAGAGACTGTGGAGAGGTCCCTGATGGACTACGACCTGGAGGCCCTCATCAGACAGGCCGAGGAGGAAGAGGCAAGGGAGGCCAGAGAGGTGGCAGCAAGCAACAGCAACTTCAGAGGCCAGGCAGGAGCAGAGAGAGCAGCAGGAGGGGGGGGAAGGGAATCGCAGGAAAGGGCGGGGGGAGGCACGCAGGCAGCACAAGGGTCGGACGTGGTGACTAACACGCATTTGCCGGACAGAGGCAGCATTCACCTCCACAGCCGAGCAGGTGAGTGTATTCATTGCGTGGGTAGTGAGGAACGTTTCTTTCTCTCACTGCCCTCAGCTCTTGTCTGCTTCGCTCTCGTCTGCAAGATGCAAAAACTCGTTTCTATCTGAGTTACTTAGTAAGTGAGGGAGGAAGCTTTCTCAAATCTGTGTGCAAATGGGTAACTTGGAGGAGTATGAAAACTTCCGAGCAAGCCCTGTCGAATCAGATTTATGTACAAGCAATGCATCCATCCCTTCTTCCCTTCTGTGCAGAGGGAGAAGGACAAGGAGGCGGTGTCCTTTCAGGCACCCTCTTTGGGGCTGCGGGAGTGGAGGACCTGGACGGTCAGTCTCTCTCTCTCTTTTTTGTTTTGTTGGTCGACAGACCGAGCAGTCAGGGAGGGAGGAGTGGAAAAGGACTCGGAAAGGGTGGAAGGAACGAAAGAAAAAAGAAAAAGGAAAGAAAAATGCGCAAATAGCATGCGAGAAAAACGAAGATGAAAGACCTGTCACGCCCACCCCATGTCTGCTGCCTCCGTGTCCGTATCCGTGTCCGTCTCCGTGACTCCGTCGGTCCCCCCCTCTGTGTGTGTGTGTGTGTCTCTCTCTCTCTCTCTCTCTCTCTCTCTGTGTGTGTGTGTGTGTGTGTGTGTGTGTATGTGTGTGTGTGTGTGTGTGTGTGTGTGTGTGTCCCTTGCCTTTTCCATCGCACCCGCCTGTCTGTGTTGTGATACTTCTCCGGCCCCACTCTTCTTTTTTGCGCCCCGGCCTCATGTCTCTATTCTCACTGGGGAAGAAAAGCAGAAAGAATGTTTATGCAAAATGGGTGGAAGAATTGGAAGAGGGCGGACAAGCACAGGTAAACAGAGAAACAAAGGGCTCTCTTTATTGGGCGCCTAGGTAGAAGAACAGCCTGCTCCCCTTTTTCTTTCTCAAGTCTAGAGGCGAAATTTCTCGGTTCACTGCCCCCCTCCCCTTTTGCCCTTCCCAACCAAATTCTCCTTCCGAGCGGTTTCCTCTGTGCAGACGGAGACGATGACGACGATGGGTTTGCTGACGGTGTGCCTTCAAGAGGGGCCCCTGGAGCGGCCTCTTCGCCTGAGCAGCCTCAGTCGCAGCCGCGAGGGGGGGGGCAGGGAGGTCTCCCGGCCGGAAACGGGTGGCAGTCGGCTGTGACTCCAGGGGCTGGCAGCGTAAAAACGGGGGGTGCTCTGGCTGTGGGGGGAGCAGGGAAAGGCGGGGGAGGTACTTGATGATCCGCAGGTGTGTGGGGGAGGGACATGGAGCCGCATTCCTGGTGTAGCACATAATTATGATGACATGATACTCGCATTGATGGCCGTAGGAAAGCTCAAAACATATGTATCAAATACCATATATTATATATTTATTCATATATTAATTCTTTAAATGTTTGTTCCTTATAATGTTTCGTATTCTTAGTTGCAGATGCGTCTTTTAGACTTAGTTCTAGTGTGTTCATTCAAAGTTCTTAGGTTATTTAAAAAAACTAGTTTAAAAAAAATTAAAAGAATTATGCATACACTCTTTAAAAAAATAAATAATTAAGAGACTTTAATTTGAGTTATTATTTGACCGATTTTTATTGATTGATTTTGATTGATTGATTGATATGTTCCGCCCTAGGGCCTTCCCGCTATGTCTATCTGTCGCCAGAGCTAGCAGGGCGGGGCGTTCCCCAGCCTAAGCTGAGGAATTCATTTATTTTTTGTATACGAGACATCGCACATGAAAGAATCAGAAAGATCCTATAGCGAAAAGCTGAGATCGTATGCACCGACACACGTGTATATCTGTGGATGCTGTATGGCGGCGACAATGGGGCACGGCATCATATAAATTTATAAAAGCTTACTATATATTACTATACATAGAAAGCCTAGTGCAAAATCAATCAATCAATTAAACCTATACGAGTCGGTGAAAGCTTATGAAAACCTCTATTAAACTAAAGAGTCTTTTTTCTTTTCTTTTCAAAATTTACTAGAAAATTTAATTAACATAATGAAATAAAAATGAAGATAAAAAAAAAACGTCATCCGTAACAGCAACAAACTGTCGCGACAGCTAAACTGACAGCTAACGCTAGAGGTCTTACATGTTTATGAATGGAGCCAGATGGATGGCGACTGTACACGTGCGCCACATGCAGTCATTGCCAGAGTAATGAATACTCTAGAGAGGGTCATTCAACCGTCATTGCTTACTCCTTTGCACTTGCTCGTTCCACAGCCGCGTCTACAGCCTCCTTTATAGCCTGCATGTACTGCTCTTCATGATCTCTGTGAAGGCGGCAGTGCCCTGAGTCCTCCCACCGGAGGCTCTTTACGTCAGACTCTGCGATTTTTCGGCGTTTGTCAATCAGCCGGTCCACTGCGGTAGCGTCACTTGCTGCGTCTGCTGTTGTGTAAATGAAAGTCTGGTGCACGCAATGGCGGCTAGACTCCATGTGTGTCCAGAAGCGCCTCGGCAGAGAGGGGTCCAAAACGCTCCATAGAGAGAGACCCACAGTTGCTCCCTGTTTGTACCACCAACGCCCCCACCGAGACCAGCCGGAGAAGGGGAATGCTTCTCCGGGCGGGTTGTGCCACGCTGTTCGAAGAAAACACGGACAGGAGTCGAACACTTGAGCCCCCACTTTCATACGATCAGAAAGTCTCTTGTACTTCTGAGGATCACCCTCAATCATCACTTCCATCTCGTGCAGTACAAAACACCCTCCATTACTCATCGCATGCAGCAGAATGGGCAGCTTCTCAGATGATCCTGTTTTGCCCTCATGTTCCTCCAACAGTCGGTCTGCTTCCTCCAGGACTTCTGCGGCGGCTCTTCGGAGAGAGGAGCGGTAATGACTCACAAATGCAAGGGGTGGCGAGCCTGTTGCAATTGTTGCGCAGTTCAGACGGGTGTACCATCCAGCATACTCAGTCAACTGCGCGTGCGTCACCCCCAGGTGCCCCAAGACAACCGAAATGGCTCGAGGGTTCGTCGCAGGGAATAGTAAGGGCAGGGTCTGGCTCATGGCGTTATGGAAAGATGCAGAAGGTCGGGCTGCTCACATGCACCCAGGTTTTAGGGGGAGGCGAGACGTAATTTAAAAGCAGACAAAAGGTTTCAGGTGTCTGCCTCGATCAATCAAGCAAGCAGAATTTTTACCCACCCCAAAAATTCAGCAAAACCCTTACGTCGCTTCTTATACATATACAGGCAGCGCCGATGCGAGAGCGTCCGTCTACTTGACTTTCTCTCCGACGCACTCTAACATGTCAGAAACAAGTGTCAGAAGAGAGCTTGTCAGACACAAGCAGCGGCCGGCCGAATCGTTCAAATTGTGCATGCCGTCTCCCGCGTCTCCATACAGCCGTCTCTCGCGCTAGCTATCGCTAGCTCGCGCGCGCGTTTTGCGCCCACCAGAGATCAGCTGGACCGTGCACGCGCACAAAAATCAATTGTTAACCGGTCTCTGCTGACAACTCAACTGAACCGATCCGAAGAGGATGATCCCTTCGCTTCAACCCTTCGTCGTTAGGCAGATTTTGCAATTGAACGTTGATTCAGATGCAGAGCGAATCGCACGGACAGTGCCCCAGGATGCAGTCTTAATTGTCGTTTAAGTTACAGAATCCACTGCTCAGTCTGTTCTTCTCAATTAGATCGACAAAATGTCCACAGAGTTCAAGAGAGTCCAGGCACAAATCGAGGAGGCCTCCGAGATGGTTCAGTCGATTCAAAACCATCCCGGTGCCCCTCCCACGCCATACACCTCCTCTGAGCTCAACGCTGTTTTCGGAAAGTTGGTGGCAATGAGACCAACAATGGAGAAGTTGAGAAAGAAGGCCGAGGACAGCGCAGAGAACGCAAAAACTGCCCTCTATGGCCCCACCATGATTGCGAAGGTGCGCACAGCAGCCACCCGATACGAAGAAGTCATCCAGTCTCTCACAGAATTCGGAGTCCGACATGAGGAGACGCCTCCAGCCCCCGTCGCTCCGTCGTCTTCTTCTGCCGCCCCTTCCCGACCTCAGACGGTCTCTGTCACCTCAGCCTCCTCCACTCAGGCCTTGTCAGCCAGTGCTCTTGCAGCCAGAGCAGCAGAGGCGAGGAGGGATGCTGCGGCATCATCATCATCAGCACCACCACCACCAGCAGCCTCCCCCCCTCCCGCTCCTGACCCGGAGGAGAGAACTTTTGTCGTGTCTGTTCAAGAGCTGGCAGCAGTTTTCCATGACTGCCTATCGAAGTGCGACTTCTGGTACTCTCCTTCCTCCTCCTCGTCCTCCGCCTCGGGGCCCGAGGCACTCACCAACTCGGGGTTCTTCAATGCGACTTACCTCATGCCAGTGCTGCGAGAGGCACCTTGGCTGTACGCATCCAGAAGGCAGGAGGCGACGGAGGAAGACTTCGAGAGGCTGCCTGTCGAATGCAAAATGCTGACCCTGGGGGGGAATCTGCTGATTTTTGTTTCTGCGGATGAAAAGGGGGAGGCAGGGGTGGGCCCTCTGAGAGCCCGCGTGGAGTTGCAGACAGGAATGTCGGTAGCGTTGGTGCGTCGGTTGATCGATCGTGACATTCTGTCCCCTTTTCTGTTCCAGCTCCAACCACCGAGCCTGTCAGCTCTGTCCCTCGAGACCGTCTGTACCGTTCTGTCCTTTCTGAAAGTGAAGGAATTGGGCAGAGCACTGGTGGCAGGGCGCAGCTTGTGTGCAGCCTCAGAGAACGAATCTCTGTGGCACGCGGTGTCACTCCGCGTGTCAGAGTACAGTCGGTTCCTCAACTGTTCCCCCCTGTCCGAAGAGAAAGCTCGGCAGTATGCGAGGGATGCGGGAACGGGTGTGTCGGCTTTGCGTTTCTGGAAGGCGAAGGCGAGGGAGTTGGTGAATGGTGCGAAGATCGAAGAAGAGAGGCGAGAGGAGGAGAGGCGAGAGGCCGAAGAGCGCAGAAGAGCCCTTGAGAGAATGAGAGTGGGAAATCCATTCGCGACCCGCCCGCCCCCTAGGTTCCCTTCTCCCCTCCCTCCATTTGGGATAGGGGGGGACAGGGATTTGAATCCGTTCCCTCGCAACCCTTTTGGGGGACCGGGGGGAGGGGGGGGGTTCTTCCGGGGGCTGTGATTCATCATGGATCGATGCATGTTTGTGTTTGTGGGGGGAGGGGGAGGGGGCGGAAGACAGCAAGCAGAACGCGAGGTCGAGGGAATGCTGGGTGGGATCTTCAGACAAGTGCGTAAGTGGCAGAAAACCGTCTGAAAACGAGGAGCTCGTATAGTTTGCAACGAACCGGGCATAGACTGATCCTGTTTTTTCAATGCTTGTGACTAGAGAAATTATGTGGTAAACAGCGAGTTTATCTATCATAGCATCATACAATCACTTGCTACTCAATAACCTTGCATGTGTGCTTCAACCGTGCTTGAGGTGTCAAGGTGGTTGAAGGTGAATTACAAGCAGCATTTGATTTGCATCTGCGTGAATACATACCAAGGCTGAGAAAAGGTGTATAAGGTGCTGCTGCTGGTGTAAAAACAAGTTTGCATCTTAAATCAGGTGCAAAATAAGATGCACCATTTATTTTAGCGTTTACTCTATAAGAAATAGGTTTCTCGGGTTGATTTCTAGTGTTTTTAGCAGCCGAAAGGCGCTTTTAATGCAAAGCTTAAAAGCTTTTTTGATATAAATGAGCTAAAGATAGTTAAAAAAATTTTTTTATGCTAGTTATTATGTAAAACAACCTAAAATATGAGTGAAAAGGCGATAAAAACTAGGACAAGAAACAAAAAAAATATTTTTTATTGCCAGTGCAATTCAAGTTGAATTTTAAAACGATCGATGTCTCTGACTATCTCACGACTTTTCATAACTTTTGTAATACTTAGTAATCGAATCAGTAGTATAAGAAACAATACAGTTTTAGATACAGTTTAGAGACAGAAGAATTTCTAGAACTTTTGAAGAATTTATGAATATGCACACGTGTAGCTAGATTGTTCTCTACATTGTTATTCTCCGTTTGTCTTGCTGTTGTTCTACTCATATTCTATCCGAGTCAATCAAGTAAACGATCCACGACTCAGACTAACATAAAACGGAAGTTACGGAACCAACATATATCGGCATGTACTAGCCACTAAGAGCCCCCAAAAGATCATCACATGTCGTAAACTGTTGTCCTCCAATGTACTCCTGTATATGTATATGTGTGTGTATGTATGTGTGTGTATGTGTGTGTGTGTGTGTTTGTGTGTGTGTGTCACAGTGTGTGTCTGTGTACGAATAAAAAAAAAAAAGAGACAAAAACCTGCATATAAACAACAATCAAATTATCGTGCTTGTGACGGCCCCTGAGGTCACAATATTCTTTTTTTCCACCCTTCCTTGCTTAAACTCCACTATCCTTACTTACTTTCTTCCTACCTTTGTCCAGGCTTGATCCCTTCCCTCCTGCGGACGCGCTTTTCCCCCCTCTCCACGGATTTGCATGCGGATTTTTTTTTAGTTAACGATCGGGCCTGGATAAAAGCAAGCATACATCAGAAAAGAAAGCAATTCAACAGAAACAAACGACAAGATTGAAAGCACTGCCGAAAAAAAACCGCTTTCAAATCATGCACTCCTCAATGAGCAACTCAATCTCTCTCGGTCCTCATGGACGCCTTGCGTTTCAAACGTAACTCTCAGCCTCTACTCAGCACAGCTTTGGGAACCTTTATGTACCAATGCAGCGAAGATGGCCTCCAGCCAGCGCGTGCCGATCTAAGGGTTCCTCAGTGCTGTGACCATAGCACCTATAGCAAACGCAAAAACACAATGTCATACTGCATGTTATTGATCGATCGATGCTGCGTGGGACGGGGGCCACTCGGTCTGCAGAGGGGTTCCATGCAATCAACTCATGCACCCTACAGATAAATAGACTACTGTGTAACACCGCCCCGGGGCCTTCCAAACAGACGGTCAAGCAGACGTTCGTTTTCAATTAAATTTTAACTAATTCACATACGTATAGCCTGATTAACGTCCCTGGACCCTCTTTTCTTTGTATTCCTTTCACAATCGCTCCCTCATTTCGAGCCCTTTTCTACTCACAAAATGACTCTCTCCATCACTCACTGACTCCTCAGTCCGTGACTCGGCCGAACAGCAAAAATGTATACATTAACATACATATACATACACACACACACACACACACATACACACACACACACACACACACACACACACACATACACACACACACACACACACACACACACACATATACACACACACACACACATATATATATATATATATATATATAAATATATATATATACATACACATACACATACACATACAGACACATACATACACACACACACACACACACACATACACACACACATACACACACACACATACACACACAAACATATACACGGCCACTTACTTTCCTGGCCGATGATCATGAATGCCCACAAAGATAAAAAATTGTCTCACCTCTGCGCAAGTCCAGTCTCCCAACAGCCTGCCATTAGCTTTATGGGAAGGTGCCATCCGGACATACAGGGACCATCGTCCTCCTTTCCATGACATTGTAGAGCTGGCAGCACTGTTCGCTGCAGAACAGCTCAACGAGTACTAGGATGTCCCCCGGCATCTCCCTGGTCCAAGTTGAAAAGCCCATTTGGCCGCCACAAAAATATGGCCGGCGGACCAGACTGCGGGCAGTCACACTGTGGTCGTCGACTTTCACACGCAGTGATGAGGGCTAGGACGAGGGCGCCGCCTACTCTGGGGAGCACCAACTGATCGAACGTCCTTGAGGTCGACGCTAGGGTCGGCACATACCTCTATAATAACCATTGGAAGGAGCATGCAGGCATGCAGAGAGATTTGATATGATCACAAAAGACGCAGAAAGCAGAACGGACAGACACAAATTGAATCAATCCATGCCAAGAAAAAAAATTAAATTCATCCTTTCTTCTACAGAAGATTATCATAGAGCGTGGAGAGAGAGTAAACAAAACGAGATCAAAACAGAAGAACGCACACAAGGAAGAAAGGAAGTAAGGCAGCATCTCTTTTTATCCGTTCACTAAGTCTTTAATTCTTTTTCTTCGCTCGAGGCCTCCTCAAAATCACTCCCTCCCTCGCAGCTTCTGATTGGAACTCAATGGATCAATCCATCTACCCACCCATACAATTAACCCCACGCCCTGTAGGTTCAGTGACGTACCCTAAACATGCATGATTCTTCTTCTGATTTGGGGCTAGGATTTGGGGAAAGGAAACACTCTCTTCTTCTTCTAAATTTGACGAGGGAGGACCTCTCATATAGAGGGCCTTCTGATCCTCCCTTGCATGCCTCTCCTGGCATGGGGTCTCACCCTCTTCTTCTCCGGGGCCGCCCTCATGATGAGGAAATTGACTTGAGAGAGTTCACTGTCGATCTTTGACGATGACGTCATCTTTATCGTCCTCATGGACGATCAAGGCCACTAAGAGTGGGGAAAGACTGGGAAAGAGGTACATTTCGAGAGCAGATACAGCCATGGGCTTTGGGAGGGCAGGAAAATAGGCGCTACGGCACTGGAAAAAGTGCAGTTCTTCTTTGAAGAAAAATTCTTCTTGAACTCATTTTTTTGGGTACTCACATCGCCCCCTATTCCTCTCGCGAGTCTCAGACTTGTAGAGAAAACCAAAGATGTAACCTACCCAGTATCTCCAACAACCAAACGGTGTCTGTCTCAGAGCCTCAGGAGGCACTGCAATATTTTTGTTTCTCCGAGATGTGAAAAAAGGAAAATCTGTAGTGTCACCGTTCTCTTTTTCTTGCCCCTCCGCCCCTTACTCTCGGTCTCCGCCTCCCCCTGGGTGTTTGACGCAGCTGTCATATGTCCTGGATTCCCGGGTAGATGCCCTGTCTTACAAGACATATGAGAATAGTTTTGTCCCCCGCTATGGCAAAAGAACAAAAACGAGCGGGATCTGTCTGAAGCATAAAGGGAAGGTCCCCAGCTTCGAGAAATACCTTGAAAGAGGAACCCAGCACAGTCACCGCCCATACATCTCCTACCAGCCGGCCATGTTGTATGGCTCTCATCAGCCTACACTCCCATCTCTCTTGTCTCCCTGGTCTCTTCAGGCTCTTCCGTCTGCATCCCTAACGTTTGCTGGAAGGGGTAGTGGACTTCCCTTTCCCGATCCTAGCCCGTTCGCCTATCTCCAAAGGCGTAAACCAAGTCTCTGTGGCCCAAACTATGGGTGGACGCATTGTCCAGTAAGGTGCCGCTCTGGGATCACTCTGGGTCACGGCTGCAGCTTCCGGCTCAAGACCTATATCATAGTCCCTGATGAGGTGCAAATGCAGCTGAAAGAGCATAGAATACATATCCAGCAGCAAAACGCGAACCAAAGAAGGGTCCAGATTGAAATGACTGATGGCGTCAAACAGAGGCCGGTACACCTTCACAGCATAATTCTTCAGCAGCGCCTGTTTGCCTGTGATAGGAGCTGATTGAACCTCCCTGAACCTAACTACCATTTAAAAGTTTAAGCCACATTTTTTTATAAGCTTGAAAGTCTGCACCGCAGGCGCAGATCATTTACGGTGTCTTAAAACCCAAAGCCGCATATCTGGATGGTGTCTTGAACATTTACGCCACAGGCGTGGACGGTCTTTTGAAAAACAATGCCGCAGAGAGAGATCATCTTGATCATATTTTTTCGAGTGGCAGTTAGGTTCAGAGAGGTTGCTGATTGGAGACACAGACGGCAGCAAATCTAGACAGACAGAGTGAGTTGGAGTCCCTCGGCTTTGAGCAGACTCAGCCTTACTTAAGCAAATAACACAAAGAGCTCATGAGGCCCAAACAACACTTGATTGATTTCAGATGAAAGAGATTAATTCACAGTGTCGATAGATTTCAAGCTAAAATGCAGTAGAAGATACCTAAACAGATGGGTAATCAAACTGCACCAGAAGTGTGGTATTGTTGGGTAGATATCATAGCTGCAGAGTAAAATATGGGCGACACCGTTACGGTTCGAAATTTCCTTCGAATCGCGCACGGCGGGCGGTAAGCGGGCCGCGGGGGGCCCTCGTGCAAAATGGGTGCTGCATAATCCACGCAGGGGCCCAACTTTTATTATAATGGACCCCAGCCGTATTGACATATTATCAATTGGCATAAATATGGCAGTCATAGGCAGTTAGCAGGCCTCTATATCTGTCCGCCTAGTGTGATTCTTTAAATTAATCCAGTAAATTTGAAAAGCAAGTTCATTTTATGAGAATCATTTAATATTTTTGGAAGGCCCGGGTGGTTCTATATAAATCACCTGTACGCATGCTAACATATGAAATCTGATACAATATGCACTAGAATATGCATTATAATATATTGCATGATTGCAACCGTATCCGCGCACGCGTGTACGTCAATCTCATCATGTTCATTTCATTCAGTTTTGCAGATGAGATTCACGTACGCGCGTGCACAGATACAGTTGCAATGCATATATTGTTACTAATTGTTACTAATTGTTACAATTGTTAGTTAGTTAGTTAGTTAGAGGATGTCTAACCCCAGTTGGAGTGCTAAGCTCCCAGGTGGCACATATATACATGGTTGTTGTTTGTTAAGTCGCCGGTGGAGTTAATCAGTTAATCACTTTCTAGAATAGGGAGACAGGCATCAAAGAGACAGACCGGATGCGAGTGTAGAAGCGATTGAATGACATTTAATTTACGGATGAAGAGTTCAGATGTACTTGCACTGGAGAGTGGATAGTTACAATCATTTGAATTAATAGATTCCAGCTCAGCCAGGCAGTGCAGTAATTCTCTTTTATCTAGCCACTTGGCACATGAAGAAAGTCTATGCATGAAGTCATCAACACACCGAATACAAAAGTCATGTACACAGAGTTTGTGGTCGCTACATTCAACAGACAGAGCACTGCTTTCGCCTTACGGGTTAAATGAGAGCAGACGTAAGAAACCGAACAGAGAACCATCAGTTACTGTGAGAGCAGATCGAGGGAGGGCAGAAAAAGAGTAGAGACCAGAGGCGGATTTGTTGCAAAGGAAAAATATAAACATGCGATGAGAGGAGGGAAATTTAAAGCTTGTTGAAGGGGGGTGAGCTTGGCAAGAGGAGGGAAATGTGAAGAAGCGATAGCCCCCGCCCGCCGCGTGCAGACCTCTTCCACAACTGCATGTCTAGCTCTGCCCTTAAAAAAAAGAGAGCCGGTGCCTTGAACTCTCCGTCGCTGCTGCTCGCTGATGTCAGGGTGTTGTAGCACTCCCACCCCTAACGAACAAACAAAATCCAGACCAGCCCAACGAAGCAGCCGCAAGGAGGCTCTCGAAAACTCTGGACAAGTGTTTTCCTTCCAGGTACGCAGCATTGCAGCGGGAACGGTGTGCATAGTTTGCGAGAGCGAGCACCACCAGTCGGCCACTCTAGAGCAAAGCAGGGCTTTTGCAGGAAGCAGGCCGAAAATATATAGGGAGGGCAAACGAAGACTGCAAGCAGACAGACAGCCGGTCCGGGACCAGCGTGTAAAACGGAGCTGCAAAGCATTGATTGCAAGAAGATCGGCATCACGAAGAGGGAAGCATTCGAGGCAGTACAGTGTAACAGGGTACTAGCACGCTCTAAAAACAGTCATCTGCACATCTACACTGAGGGGACCCATGCTGGCAATCAGACCAAACACAGCCCCCAGACTAGCCTAACAAAGCAGCCGTAAGGAGGCTCTCGAAAACTCTGGATAACTGTTTCCCTTCCAGGCATGCAGCATTACAGCGGGAACGGTGTGCATGGTTTGTGAGAACAAGCACCACCAGTCGGCTACTTTTAGACTAGAGCAATGTAGGGCTTTTGCAAGAAGCAGGCCAAAAACATACAAGGAGGGCAAACGAAGACTGCGAGCAGACAGACGGCCAGACCAATGTGCAAAACGGAGCTGCGAAGCATCGATTGCAAGAAGATCGACATCATGAAGAGGGAAACATTCGATACAGTACAGTGCGACAGGGGACCAACATGCTCTAGTAAAAATAGTTATCTGCGCATCTATGCTGAGGGGACCCATGCTGGCAATCAGACGAAACACAGCCCCCAGGGCACGGGAGGCCAAAGCAATACGCGATTCAACTGTTTCACTAAGGCATCCCCCCTCAAAGAACAGGCACCCCAGGTACTTGTATTCCGTTGCCCATTCAACCTCTTTCCCTTCATATACCACCAAATCGGAGCTTTTCCCAAATGCAGAGGCAGACAGGTGGAGAATCTTTGTCTTTTTTAGATTGACTGTAAGTTTCCATTCTTTGCAGTACTTCTCGAGAGCAGAGAATTTCTTTTGAAGGTCTGAGACGGAATGAGCAAGAAAGCAGAGATCGTCAGCATAACCCAAACTGTCCAGGACATAATCATTCAGCAAAACTGGCTCCGGCTCGCTCTCTGGCTCCTCTCCACTGCCCGCTTCCATTTCTACGTCTGCCCGCTCTCTCTCAACTGCCTCGCTAGCATGCTTTGCCTCGCTCTTGCTTGCAGAACATACACGGGGGAGATCATTTATGTACAGAAGAAAAAGAATAGGCGAGAGGGCATCCCTTTGCTTCACTCCAGCGCCCTTCCGAAAACGTAGAGAGTCCCCGTCAACCTTGCCCCATACCTCTCTGTATATTTTACAGATCATGTAGATGTCTGCCTCACTCACGCCCTCATTTCTCAGGTTCTGAATTAACTTTGCTCTCGGCACAGTGTCAAACGCCTTTGAAAAGTCAACAAAACCTGCTAACAGAGCCTTTCTTTTCTTTTTGCACGAAGAGACAACAGAGGCAAGAGCACCAACCCTCTCCCTCGTTCCCACCCCTTCACGGAACCCCAGCTGTCTGAAGTCAAGACGGACCTGGAAACGCACACGGCAGTCCATCAGCAGGCCAAAAAGTTTTGTAAAAGGGTTCACAACATGGATTGGTCTCCATTTGTTGGAAGAGGGGGAAGCAGGGCCTTTCAAAACTGGGCAAATGCGCAAAACATTCCATGAAGGAGGCCAGCAAGCATGAATATGCATCAGGTTAAATAAAACAAAAAGTAAAAAGCGGGAGAGGGCAGATTCGGCAAAGCACAGATCTAGCTGTGTGGGAGAGATACCTTTAAGGCCAGCAGCTTTCTTCTTGTTCATTTTCTTTAAGTGGGAAGAGATTTGGTGAAAAGAGAAGGGCAGAGCAGAGGGATGGAAGGGAGGAGGGGCAGGGGGATGGACCGAAGGGAGAGGCTCCTTGTTCGAATCTTCAAAAACACCCGCCCAATGGTTCGAGAATGCGCGGGAGGACGGGCGTGATGCACCACCAGCCGACGAGGCGGCTTTCTTCTTCCTTTTTCAAAGAGAGAGAGGATCCTTGAGGAGTTTTTCTTGAACTCTCTGTGCTTGTTTCTTCTTTCAAGCAGCCTGTTTGCATTTAAAGAGGCTACGGCAGACCCGGAGTAGTCTCTGAAGGCGATCGAATTCTAACCTTCTCCCACCCACATCTCTCACCAACTTCCAAACGTGGTCTGCCTCCCTCACTTCCTTTTGTATAGACTTGCATTTTTCATCAAACCAAGCCGCTTTCGTTCTACGCTTAACCCCCGACCCAAACCCTGCTCCATCTTTTTTTGGTTTCACAGGCCCAACGAGCAGTCGCGACCACTCCTCGACAAATCTGAGGAGGCAAGCATGACTGTCCTCGGCCCCACCTTGCAGGAAAAAGAGGGGATCAGGCGAGTCAGAGGGGTCAGAAGAGAAAAGACGGGGGGATTCGGGAGGGGGGGGAGGGACATGCGGCTCCACAAAAGGCTCAATCTGGTTGTGATTGTGATGTTGTGTATCAGATTCCATGCGTAGTCATGCGTTGGCATGCGTAGAGGTGATTTATAAAACCCCCCGGGCCTTCTGAAAATAAATGATTTTCATAAAATGAACTTGCTTTTCAAATTTGCTGGAAGACACTTAATTGTCATTATTTGCTCTCTCCGTTGCAAGGTCCATCCTTTTTGGAAATGAAGTTAAATTTAATGAACCGTTTTGTGTTCCAACGCTGCCTTACCCTAGGCCTTATCCTAGGCCAACGCTGCAGCGGTTTGCTCTTTTTGTTTACAACTGTATGCATGGATTGCCATTTGTCTCTGGTTTCAGAGACCCTAGGCTTAACCACAATTAAGTAAGTAAGTAAGTATTAAAATTAGTTAAATTCACTGTTAAAATGGGAAGGCTTAATTCTTTTGGAAAGGGTTAGGAAAAAGGTTATGACCTACGAACCCTATAATAGGAATCTCATTAAAAAAAGGCCTACACCCGTTTATAACCTGTACACAGTACGGTGAGGAGTAACCAATGCTTCTAGCAATGCTTTAGTACTAAGTTGTATTATGTTATGTTGTTTTGGTATTTATTTATATTTAAAAACACCAAAAAGACTTTTTTTACTAGTTTTTTTACCAGTTTTATTACTGAATAAAACAAAATAACTGGTGTTACCTACATCCTAGGCGGACGTCAGATAACTGGCACGCAGGTCTAGGGCTCCAGCCCCAAACACAATGTAATCCTCTAATCCTGTAAAAGAAACACTTGTTATTAATGTGAACAACACTTGGTACCACCACCGAATTACTCCTAACCGTACTGTGTAACAGCCTGAACTATCTAGATTTCTATGTGAAACTCTTTCATATTCTTGCCTGCGTGGAGGAAAATACAAGCTAGAATACAAGGAGATCTGAACCTTAATTTATGTTTATCATACAAACAAATACAAACTTTGAACAGCAATGAACTACTACATCAAAACATGTAAATTAATAGAAAAACAAGATAAAATTGCAGGTCATTAGGTACGGTTTCGTACATTGTTTCGTGAAACATGCTATATGTTACGCACGAAGTAGCAAGAACATGCAGTGGGAACGAATTTACAAAAGGAAGGCCGGAAGTGTCGGGGGCGCTTTGGCCTCTGCCGGAATGGATCGCGTTCTGACGACCGAGATGGAGAAGTGTTTGCGTTGGTGAGCGACTTCAGAAAAGAATCCTCAGACGTCTGCCATTAGAGCTAGAAGCATACACAAAAGAGGGAGGGAGAGTTCCCACACAAAGGAGGGAGAGAGAGTCCCCTGCCATCACGGAGGGAACACAAAGAAAAAAAGAACAGAAGCGGCCGCAACAGATTTCGTGCATCACGAGAATGTGAACACTGAGTTGTGACTGGCACACAGGCAGACAAGCAGGCAGACAAATACCATTGCGTGCGCATGTGCAGAGGGTATCAAACGGACAGCAAACTTTAAGGAGGCAGCCACTGAGGAAGGAAGTGGGAAAGAGAGGATTTCCTTCAATGATTCCCCTTCCTCCGTCCATTCCTCCCCACCCAACCTTTTCTGGACCACCACGGCTACCCTCCTCTTGTCCTTTGACCTTCCTTCCTTCCTTCCATCCATCCAGCCACTCTCGACAGGAGGAACCGAAAGGACAAGGAGGGGTGGGAGGCGAAAGTGAGGAAGGAAGGAAGGAAAGAAAGGAGAAAAGGGGTCTGTATCTTCTTTCCCCCCCTCCCCGATCCATCTCTGTACGTCTTCTTCTCTCTGTGCTACAACGCAAAAGCCGCCAGGACCGCCGTCAGGAGGAGAGAGACCGACAGCGTCCCCGTGTTCACCCCCAAAGCCCCCGAGTCCTCTGCTGAGAGATCCGTCACGTCCGTCCCGTCAGGCAACGTGCTCAGCGGCTCCGTACCCTGGAAGAAGAAGGAAGGAAGCAAAGAAGAAGAGAAAGACAGAAAGCCACACACACCCATAACAACTTGCATGTCTATTCGTATGAATGCCTCTGCGTGTCCATGAATCTTCCTTTTCAGAGGACGGCAGGGCTTCACTACGTTGTTTGGTTCACCACGGTGGAACGTCCCTAACTCACAAGAAGGGAGCCCATCGGCTGCAAAGGATAAGTAAGTCCGAGGCCGATGCATGCCGTCTCCATGCAGAAGAGACGGAGTTCCCATGTCCACAAAACACGAGCGACTGCCTGTTGCATTGTACAAAGCACTAATTTCAATTTTTCTTCCCTTGCATCAGCTGCCCTCTCAACCAAAACCAGCCTCCCTTCAATGTGCTCTTGATTCTCTGATGCACAACTGCTTCCGCCGCGCGCGCGCGCACACACACACACAGAGAGAGAGAGAGAGGGGGGGGGGGGGGGGGGGGGGGGGGGGGGCAGAGATGAAGACATGCAGACTGACCGCGATGTACCCGATGGCCCCATACCGTTCGATGTTGGCCTGGTTGACTCCCCTCTTGAACCTGAAGTATCCACAAACCTCAGAGGACCCAGTCGCCCCCCCCGCGTTGGCCGTGCTCTGGTCACAGAAGTCACCTCGGCACTTCTGGACGGAACACTGCAGGCAGGCAGGTAGGCAGATTAGAAGAAAGCGGAGAAGACAGGGAAAAGAAACCAGGACATGCAGCGCAAAGAGTGGACATCGCATTGGAGAGGAAATAAACAAAGCAAAGCCGGTGCAACGAATGGAGAAGCATTCAAACGCCACGCAGATAAGAGAAGCTGGCCGGGCAAGAGAAGAGCCGCAGACGGCGGAGACGGAACACAACGAAGAATGCAAACAGAGAAAATGACCAAAAACTCGCATTTGAACCTGAAAGCATCCAAGAAAGGTCGTCTGCTTCTCTGAGAAAGAAAAGAAGTGTGTGAGGAGAGAATGTCCGCTCACAAGGAAGGAAGGAAGGCACCGCAAGCCCCACCCAACGAACGAAGGAAAGAGCAAACAAAAAGGCCAACATACCTTTTGCATATACTGGTTCTCCCCCCACTCGTGTCCCCAAGAGTTCTCTCCGATCCTGGAAGGACGAAAGGGGGGGAGGGAAGGAGAGAGATGACAACAATGAAATCAGGTTGACGTGGCCATTCTCTCTTGAAAAGTCGAGGAAAAGAGAGAGATGCAAGAACATAGTGGGGGGGGACATCTCTGTCTGCTGATCTATGTGTGTGTGTGTGTGTGTGTGTGTTTCTGCAAACAGATCGACACACACACAGACACACACACACACACACACACACACACACACAAAGACACAGACACAGACAGACACGGACATGAACACGGACACACACACACACACACACACACACACACATACACACACACACACACACACAGAGAGAGAGAGAGAGAGAGAGAGAGAGAGACAGACACAGACACACAAAGACACAGACACAGACAGACACGGACATGGACACGGACACACACACACACACACACACACAGATACGAACACAACGCAGGGCCATGCACAGAAAGCAGATGAAGAGGGGCGGGACGGACAACCCCTCTCTCCTCCCCCAACCCACCCACCAATATTTGGTTCCTGTGGCCTTGTCAGTACCCCAGCCCAACAACTGGATAGCGTGACCTCCTTGCCTCCTGCTTGACCGTTTGACGTAAACGCCTAAAGAAGCAGAGCGAGAGGCAGAAAGAGACAGCATACGTCTTTGAATGTATTGTAACTTACTGCATGACGCCTTCGGTTCAAACCCTGGAGAAAGCAAAACGCTGGACTCACAAGAGACCTTGGACAAACAAGAGAAAGGACACAAAGTGCTGTATCATGAGCACATCCCAAAACAGTCACCCTTGGCTCAAAGCCGCTCATGCAGCCTACAGCTGTTCCTACTTTCTTGGCACACCCCCGACAAAGCACCAGCCGGTCACTCATCCACCCCNACACGCACACACGGTCGCACTTCACTCCGATCGTCCTGCATGTAGATCAACCGACAAACTGCCCGACCGACGTACATACGTACCATGTGAGTATGACATGAAGTCTGCATACACATCGAAGGCCGAGTAGATCGCCCCGTAGACCATAATCGCCGCCTGCATCGCCTTCTCGGAGGTGAACTCATTTGTCACCAAGCTGTACGGGCTTCTCTGCAACCAGCGTACGCACATACACACATACGCACATGTGTACACATGCAGACACACAAACAGATACCTCTGCGACAATAACAAAGGGAAAAAAATAAGTGGCAAGACATTCTTGGACGCTACATGCAGCCAGAGATCAAAATCACTCCACGGTTCAAAAGGCACAGCGGATTCTTTTCTGTCCGCATGAGTTAAAGTTCTGTCGGTTTTTTTCATTCGACTACTGGAGGGGACGGAGCAGAGGAACAGAAGAAATGAAGAAGCAGAAATGTTCAACCAAGACCTCAGCCCTTACGTCATTAAGGGCGCTGCTTGACCTTCTCTCCCTTATCTTCTGTCCCCGACATAATGAACACGTAGCAAACAGAAGAGAAGAGAAAAGCACCGAAGAAGAGACACTGAAACGGAGGTCGAAGTAAAAACCAATTGAACACAGACAGATAGACAAGGAACATGGATGGATAGAAATATAGGCACGCAGACGGACACACCCAAACGGACAGGCAGAGAGACTGACGTTGTAAGGAACGAAGTTGGAGGAAGTCTTCTCTGTTCTCATCGCCTTACGACCGTAGTGGACCTTGCACTGCAAACGTGGGGAGACCAAGGAAGGGAAGGAGGGATGGAGAGTAAATCGATGCAGAGAAGAGGAGAGAAAAGATTTTGAATGGGAGGGAAATGAAGGGGCTCCTGGTCACGACTGGAATCCACACAGCTGCTCTCAGCACAATTCCTGTCTTTGCTTGTCAAAAGAAACGACATTGAGCCAGGCTTCTCTTTCGTTTTCGGTTCATTTTCCCATTCCTTGCATTGCAGAAGCTCTTTCTGTTCCTCTCCCTCCCCAGTCTATATCATGACTCTCATCCCACGCTCGACCATTCTCCCCCAAACACACACACACACACACACACACAGAGAGAGAGAGAGAGAGAGAGACCGACCCCATAGCTGTCCGCGCTCTCGCAGTAGGAGCTGCCCATGGGGTCCATTTCGGGTGACCCCGTGTCGCCGCTGCATGCATGCAGGTCGGCATGTTTGTTTTTTTTTAATGCTCTATGGCCCGTTGCAGGGCGTGAGTGGAAGGAAGGAAGGATGAGGGGACACGCACAAGAAAGAGATGGGGGTGAACATGCACACGGCCACGGCCGGCTAGAGGGAAGACAGGCAGAGGGGGGGAAGGGGGAGGATGCACAGATCCCGAAAGGAGGGCAGCCGCTCAGAGAGACGACTAGGAGGGAGCAAGGCGCAAGACTCTCCACCCACCCACCTCGTGTAGGTCGCACAGCTCTCCTTGACGACCCCTTTCGAGTACAGCGCATCGAAAGCAGAGGTCGCAA
Organism: Chromera velia; assembly: GCA_018398765.1. NCBI lineage: Eukaryota > Chromeraceae > Chromera > Chromera velia. The sequence continues at coordinate 7,411 of JAHBMJ010005909.1, read as the reverse complement.
ACCCACCCCCGCACCCATTGGAGTCCTCTCCACACTCCAGCACGCGCTGTCTGCTCAAGTCAAGGTTCACCTGCAGAATTTTAACCGAACACGCGCATGGTGTGGTGCGATTTTGCTCTCTGAAGTTCTCCTTCTTTGTATGCGAAATAAGTTCGTTCTTTTCACTTTTCTCCATGCACATAGGCTGGGGAGAGGGTCATAAATTCACGCAAAAAAATTCTTGTTGACGTCGGAAGCAGGGAAAGATGAAAAGCGCATCTAAAAGCTGAAGCTGGAGATGGGAAGACGGGAACGGACGAAGATAGGAGGGCAAAAAGAAGTAGGAGGGAGGGAGCGAGGGCAAGGAAGGAAGAAAAAAGGAAGTTCGATGGATAAACGGAAATGACAAATAGAAAGCGATACCCCACGGAGAGAAACAGACAAACAAACAAAATAAATAAAAAAGAATCAACCCACCGATCCCGACGTCAAGTAGCAGTATTGTTTCTCCCATGCGCCAAGTGCCGCAAACGCCCAGCAGCTCCCACAACCTCCCTGAAAAGAAGGGAAGAGAAAAAGCAACACGAGAATAAAGAAAAGGGGCGCATTCGGAAGGAAGGATCGCTTGAAGGCAGTGAGTGTATCGCAGCCGACCAGACTGAACGCTGTCGGACGCTCTCACGACGACATCTCCGATATGCCCCCTCATGTGATTTGTTCTCTTCGTGCACTTTCGGAGGCAGGTGAGGGAGGGAGCAAAAAACAATAATACACGAAAAGAAAAAAAGGAGACGCCCCCCCGTTCGCTCTTCCTTGACGCCCCTCTATGCATCCTACCTACCTGGCTTCTGGGCTTCCTCACACAAGTCGACATGGCACTTCTGAAATCCCACTGGTCTGGGATTTCTGCCAAATCTGCACGGACGCATGAACACAATCGCATAGCAGGATGGTTTTCTGTACGTCGGGTCATTACGAAGCTGGAAAGGAGAGTGTGCGAGCACGTAAAAATAAGAAGTGGCAAGAAACCAACAACACAAAAAGAAGAGGTTGTATGCGGAGGGCCGTTCAGGGAAGAGGACGCAGGCCAAGCTGCAAAAAAATGCAGTCGCACATCGAGCAGGGTACTTGCAGCCACGCGGAAGGATGAGAGAAGTGAAAACCCCACAAGTAATAGGGAAAAAGGAAAAGCAGGGGAGGAGGAAGAAGCAACAGCCCCTTAACTGAATGGGTCCACAGAGAGATGCACAGAGGGACAGTAACAGAGACAAAAAGACAGACGGACAGACAGACTGACTCAATTTGTGAAGGGCCCACTCAACAAACTCGTCAGAGCTGCAATTTTCCAATTTTGAAAAAGGATCGTGGGCACAGACCAGCAAAGAGACAGCAGTCAGAGGGCAAACAAAGAAGGGCGTTCAGAGAACCCAGACGAGATGCTGAATAGGTTGAGAAGGAAAATCAAACAGTTCATAATTCCTTCAGGATTCCAAATGGGTTCCTTCCTTTCTTCTTTCCTTCCTGCCACTGCATGCACCCTGCAGAATAGACACAAATGACAGTCAAGTCGGGCAGGCAGGCAGGCAGGCCTCTTCATCCCGATTCACGTCAAGTTTCCCTCTCATCTCCTGAAGCAGTCAGACACGAACAAATGTTTGTGTACGTGAAATTTTCCCTTTCCGTTCTTCGTGTGGGGACAAACAGGCACCAGTTCTCTTTCTAGTTCGTCGATCCATCGGTATCTGAGCCGTTCGCTTTCTGCCTTCTGCTCTTCACCTGCTGCTGTCTTTTCTTCCTTCCAACCCTCTTCCCTCCCTCCTCCAGCCCCCGGCCGCCCACCGCTTTTGCAGGGCTTCCATGTCAATCTCCGCCACCCGTTCCCATGAGCGGTCGCCCATGAAAGTCATTGCAGCAGCCACCGGACCGTGTTGGGCCAGGAACTGCAATCAATCAATGCACACACAGCGACAGGCTGTCAATTCACTCGCGCAAACGTGCGTATGTTCCCACCAGATTCGCTTCTTTACGTCCTTCCTTCACAGAGAACTAGTAAGAGAGAGTGCAGCTGTTCTTTCAACATGAAAAGAGGATTCCCTGTTCGTGCGAATGAGAAGTACTTCCATCCATAAGACAGCAACTTGTCTTTCCTTTAAGACGCTTGTGGGCAGGAAGAGAAAGAAACGGAAGCAAAAGAAAACAGCGCTTTGCCGATCGTTCTCTATTTTCACAGAGGACAGACATGCTCGATGCCACAGATACCATGATGAAAGGTGACATGTGCAGGCAGAAAATAGCACAGAAAGACTGACCTTTGCTTGCGGTGTAACCTTTGCCTCCCACGGATGACCCCCCCTGTTATGAGCGTCAATCTGTAACCACACCAGACAGAGAGTTGAGAGAGAGCGGGTAGAGAGGGGAAGGTGGGTGAGCGGCGAGACAATGCAGAACGGCTCCAGAAGAATCGGGCGACTTGTTTTAACCTTGTTAACTGAGACACAGAAGAAAGCGTGGAGCCGCACACCGACAGCAGGCAGCGGTGCGGGATTACAGACGGGAAGGAAGCAGGGAGGCAGTTGAGGGGCGGACAGAAAGAATTCATGAAGGAAAGGAAAAGTGGGTCTCCCTTCCTTTATTTTTCTTTCTTGCCTTCTCAAAGACAAGACTGATCGACAAACAGACCGGCAGGAAGATCCACAGACAGATTGACAGAAGAAAGACGGATACAGGCAATTATGGTTTAACCAGGCAGGTTGTTTCATTACCACCGGCTCTTAAGCTCTTTTCACAAACTGTTCATTTCACCCCCCGGTCGCCGAAATCTTCAACACCCCCCGGGGTCAACCGATCGAACGTCACTCACTCACTGAAGAACTAACTGACCGCCTCTCGCATGGCCTCTTCGCTCTGCATCCACTTCTCTCCTGCCAATCCTTCCACTGCCGCCTCTCCCTCTCCCGTCTCTGTCTCGTTCGCCTTCTTGATCTCCTCTTGCATCTTATCCGTCTCCTCCGCCGTCCTCTCCTTCTCGGACGGGGTGCTCGGGAGGATGTAGCAGGGCTGGGGCTGGGAGACCTCAAACTCATACGACTTCTCGATCAAGTCGTCCGACACCCAGTGCTCTCTCTGAATGACCTCCACGTACACTGTCTTCACCCCGGGGGGCAATTTAGGCACACGGAGGGAGGAGAAGGAGGGGTACGTAGGCTCTTTGTCTGCAGCCGTTGTGGTAGTAGTAGGGGTGGGAGTGGTCACAGTCTCTGTGGCGTTTGCGGCTGCTGTCCCGTTCACTGCGGCCATACGTCTGAGTCGGGACGTGGTCACCCCAGCGGCGTCCAACCCCACAGAGGGCGCCACGTACCCGGATTCGCTTGCCAAGGACTCGGCAGCTGCGTACAGGAGAAAGGAGCGATTAACGTTTGTTTGTGTGGATGAAGAGAAAGGAAAGAGAAAAGTAGGAGAAGAAAATCAGAGGGAAAGAGACTCGCTTTCTCTTTTCTTCTTCTTTGATTCCTCAACTTGACCCCAGGAAGCTCCTGGAAGGGGGAAAGAAGAAAAAAGGGTGAAGAGAATGAGAAGCCACGGTCCATCCGCAGGATTGAAAAAAAAAAGGGACTCAAGCAGGTCTTTATGCGCTGACATGCGACCTCATCCGAAAACTTTGCCTGTCATTTCAACAGAAACCGTTGCGTCTGCTCATACAACCGGGCGAAAGCCAAAGAGGCACAAAGAGATCAAGGGACTACAGACGAAAGTGTATCGACTCCCTGAATTTTCGACCAAAAAATCAAAAGAGAAAGATTTTTGTTCTTTGAAAGTCCTCCAAACTGGAGAGAGCACTTCGAGTTCACCACATGTGTGTCACCTCTTTGCCTGACTAACTGACTGACCTCCAGAAGGAACGTTGACGAACATGGTGAACCGTTTCACGACTCCCAACTCGACCATAGCCTGTGTGGGGTTCATCAGCCCTCCAAAGTTCATGTTCAGAGTGATCTTGTGCATCCCGCACGCCGTCCTCTTCTGATTGATGTGATCCAACGCAAAGTCAACAACTGCCTTCTTCAACCCCCGAGGCATCGGCTCGTTCCCTATGGAGGTCGTGGAGGCACAAAAGTTCTCCTGCGTCAGGGCGGACCACTCTCCCGTGTCCTCATCAAATTGCTCCCCCTTGTATTTTGTTTCAAACTTCTGTGCGTGGTTGTTCACAATCAGACGCAAATCCCCCAACGCCCTCTTGAGTGTGATGGTACAGCTGGAGTCGTCTGCGGACTCCTCCAAAATCGCATCTGCGTAGGAAGTGTCGAAAATCCCAGAGCAACCCATCACAGGCCACTTGTAACGGTAGAAAGCAATGGCCTTCCCGACTGCGATGGCTTTGTCGGGACATCCGAAAGAGAGCCCGGGGAAGAGGTATTTGACGGGCTCCTCCTCTTCTTCCTCTGCCTCCTCCTTCTCTTCTACCGGGCCGCTCGGAATTGTTTTGAGGGCCAGTGTCGTGGTGGTCGTCGAGGAGGCGGCGGTGGCGTTTGTTGGTATCGTCTTCAGGCCGGCTGCTGTGGTGGTGGTAGTGGTCGTAGTGGTGGTGGTGTTCGTTGTTGCCGCTGTGGTGGTCGTGGTCGCGGCAACTGTGGTGGCAGCTGCAGTGGTGGTGGTCGCAGTAGTAGTGGTGGTGGTAGTAGTCGTGGTTGTGGTGGTGGTGGTTGTAGTAGTAGTAGTGGTGGTGGTTGTAGTCGTGGTGGTGGTGGTGGTGGTCGTGGCTTCAGTGGTTGTGGCAGCTGTGGTTGTAGTGGTGGTGGTTGTGGGTGGATCTGTTTTGAAGAGGCCCATGATCCCCGCTCCTGTGGAGGTCCCTGCTTCGGGTGCATCGGTTGGATCTTCCCCTAGTGCCAGGGCGACAACCAGAACACCCCATAGAAGAAGGGGCCGCCTCCA
>JAHBMJ010005908.1:55000-61518 GCA_018398765.1 Chromera velia | reverse complement strand
ACGAGTCGGGCCGACCACTGCACGCCCGCCACCGCCTCTCTATAAGTGGCTGATTACAATAATCCTCTGAGTAGGTTTCTAACCTAAACCTAACCTAAAACCTAAACAGAGGCTAAACTGATGATTGAGGGTTTTTTCATGTATGCCGCATCCCCATATATGAGAGGCAGATCTAACCTAAACTAATTAACCTTAACCTAAGCCTCTTAACCTAACCTAACCTATTCTAACCTAACCTAATTGGCTACCCTAGGGCTCATAAGTAAAACTATCTTTGATACTGTGACTAGCACTGTGACCTGTATGACTCACACAGTATGAGAATATTCTATGCAGTCTAGTATGCAGTACTATACAGTCTCAATCTATAGGTCTCAAACTCTTAATAAAATTAAATCTCGTATATATAGTTTGGTCCAAGCGATCAAGAAGTCCTAGGAGAAGCTAGAAGAGAAGTCCTGTCTGTGGCTAGGTCCGTGTGGAAACTTCACTGGAAAGTCTGACAGACAAACCCTAAACAAGAATACTCAAGTCTGAGTCTCAACTAGAGTCTCAAGCTCATGCTCAACTGCTGATTGCATCACCACTGGTATATTGATTAATCTACGCACGTCGCACACGCAAGTGAACCATTTAGTTCTATAACACTAGCCGAGCTAAGCAACGCTAATTTCATTTATGTTAATTAAGTAACTTAAGTACTAGGCTCCGCACTGTAAAAAGACATTAAAAAAAATTTAGAGTCATTTTTTTTTTATTGATTTTTTTTTTTATAGATCGTGATAAACAACGGTTGTTTAAGTGTTGTCAAACTGTTGTAAGGATGTTATCCATATGTTGCAAAGAGTATCAAAGAGTGTTATATAAAGAATAACAGTTATTGAGGTGTTGTTAAGGTGTTGCTGGGAACCTGGGGTGTTGTCTAGGGTGTTGTTCAGATGTTGCAAAGAGTGTTGCACAGTGTTGCTTGAAAAATAACAGTTGTTGTGCCGAATCACTGCTGATATATAAAAAAATAAAAAAATACTAAAACAAATATCAGCACCTTTTTTTTTTAAAAAAAACTTTTAAGAGTGCAGAGCCTAGCTTAAGTACCCCATAAGCCAAGAGTCCTAACTTGACTCCCAAGACTTCTCAACACTTCCTGACCTTTTCCTATACATAAAAAATCTAGGCCTGGAATCGGCCCTGGATTCTAGATATATATATTTCTATATATTTTTTGTGAACTAGAATATAATGTATAAATATTTTTAAAAAAATATTACCCCATCTGTGTCTACTACCTAGCATACTACCCATCATAAATTTAAAATCCATAAATTGGTTTGATGACTTCGGTTGACAAGTCAGTATATATATATATATATATATAGAGAGAGAGAGAGAGAGAGAGAGTATATATATAATTATTATATATATTTATATAGAATCCAGACCTAGTAAAAAATAATAAAAATTTTGATTTACGATTAAAAGTTGTAAGTCCTGGTGTAACTTTAAGACTGCATGCATGGTTGAATTGCCTACTACTAGGCTACTAGATCGATTGCCCACTCGGATTATGCTATGATTATCACGTAAACAGTTTGCAGCACAGGTCTTTTTGGCCTGTGCGGGCCGGCCAGGAAGGTCTGACGCGTGTATGCGCTTTTCCTGGACGCCGCACGTCGAGCACTCGGCATTGGGGCAGGAGGCCAATCCTCCAGACATTAATCCTATCCTATATGCTATCAATTGTATCATTAATTAATTTGTATGATTCTCTTTTCTTAAACTAATTAATTTACAAACGAGAAGAAATCCATCGTACAAGTGCTGCGACACTGCTGCCGTCAGTGTTTAAATTAACTGACAAACGTGACTAAGCTTCTCAAGGCTTCCAAGCCCCCTCTTTAGCTCATGCCTCTCGCACGGTCATTTAAATTATAAGCCAACACAAAGCGACACGAGGAGAGTCAGAGAGTGAGAAAATTGGATGAGCAGCCTGAATTGAAAACAAATGAGAGCTAAGGAGCACTTCCAGAAAAGGGGACTCATGCCAGTTTCATGCACGTGCCCCCCTTCATGCATGTCAGCAGACAACCTCCAGAGAGACGTCCTCGCTTGGCCAAGGGATTGCCTCCCCCTCGAGCCCAGAGGAAAAAGGAAGGTGAGAGGTCTCACCATTCTCCCCCATTTCATCAACCTCGATCCAGTGTGTGTCAGAGACGGAGACGGGCCCATCCCCCTCTCCGTCAGGAAACCTCTTTGCAGGTAGCGGAAGAGGAGGCAGCCATGCATCCCAAGAATCGGACAAACCCCTCGACTCAGTCTCAGCACCCTTCCGTTTTTCTTCTTTCTCTTTCTGCCTCTCTCTCTCTCTGCTTTTACGCTCTCGCCTATCAACAGATTTGCCACTTCCTTTCTCATGTGCTTTTGTACAAGAAGACGAGGAATAGGAAGAAGAAGAAGAAGAAGAAGAGACGGTTGCAATGGCTCCTGCAAGGACAGGAGACATGAAGCAAGCCTGAGGGGGCGGAGGTGGCGTTGAGGCAGACTGAACAGGAGACAGCAGCTGAAAGTCTGGAGTGGGGGGGGCGACATCTGCGTCTGTTCCTTCTCTCCGCATCTTGTGGAGAGGGTGGGAGGAGTTAAAGCTCCCCATCTGATGCCCGGTCTCCCCAAGCCCCCCCCCTGAAAGAACCATCCTACTCAGGGAGAGCCCCCCTGATGATGCCACTAACTCACGACCAGGTAGACCCGGGAAGCTCTTCGGAGGGGACGGCGGGGGTGCGGCAAGGGTCTCTGATGAAAAAGAGGGGGGCCGGAAGGCTGGCAAGGCGTTGGAGCGAGACACGAAACGAGACTGGTCAGCAATGTGCTGCTGTTGCTGCTGGTGTTTCTTCACACCACCTGCTGATGCAGTCACAGCAGACGAGGTCAGTGCACTGCCCCTTTCCATTCCGCTAACCACACCATTCTGATGGGAGCGTTCTGGTCTCCCTGCTTCCAACCCTTCCTCCTCTCTGATTCCCTCCTCCACTTCCTCCTCCTCCATGGAAAAACAGGGAGGAGACACAGATGACCCTCTACTATTCCAGACAGGGGACCCCAATCCCTCAGGCTTCACTTGGACACGGTTCCTTAGGTGCCCATGTCCGGAAACCGACTGCATCTGCAGAGAGGCATCGCCCCCGTCAACCCACTTTGCCACACCAGCTGTAGGCGCATTTGATTTAAACGCGACCTTCAGGCTATCACCCAAGTCAACCTCCCCTCCTCTTGCCTGTAGAATATCCATCCCCTTCCACTCCGGAGAGACCTCTCCGGTTCTTTCCTCTTTTCCCTCCCCATCCATCATCCCTCCTCCCCCCACAAACGAATTCGGCGCCCTGCCAACTTGCATGGCAGAGAACGAAGAAGACGAAGACGCGACACAGCCCCCCTCCACCTCTTCAGCCCTGAGGACAGCGGCAACGTGAGTCGCTGTTTTTCGAGTCGGTGTCAAGCTTACAAGCTGGACATCTTCCCGACTTGCGAACACCTCCCCTTCCCCAACCGTCTCCTCCCTCATCCCAGAACTCTTCTGCTTCTGCTGCTCTGCTTCAATATTTTCGGAAGCCTCTCTTTCAGGCTCCTCCTGAATGGAGGGACAACGCGCAGTGGGCCCGAGAAGGGAACGGAGCCCTCTCCCCCCCTGCAAAGAAAGCCTGCTCCTTCCCTTGTGCATCAAGGGACGCGAGGACCCACTCCCAAGACGGACGGAGGGAAAGTCAGAAAGCGTACGGGGACGTCCCCCCGGAGAACGGGAAAATACCCCCCCTCCATTTCGGGAAGGAAGACGGGCGGGGGGACTCAAAGAGCCTCCAATCGGCCCGACACGTCGACGGTTCGACGGACTCAACCCGCGTGCCTGTCCAACATCTCTTCGAGTCCTTCTGTCTGTGCGGGTTTTGTCGTGAGCTAAAGGACTTCCCCCCCCTGGACCAGAACCCGATGCTGCTGCTGGGAGTTCGCGTTTGATTGCGAATACTCTGTAGGCAGTGAAATGGGATGGGCCTCTTCTGCATTCTCTGTTTGGAACTAAACTGATGGGCTCCATCATCAATTGGATTTGTCCATTTTGTGTGTCGACAGAATCATACAGGGGGTGGTTGGGGGGCACGGGTATCGCGGAAGGGGCGCGATGCGTAGCCCCAGTGCCACCCCCTCTACGACCGACCCCTCTGGCAGATGAGGGGTCTACGTCGTAGTCTTCAGCAGACATCAAACCCCTCTCCCACCTCTCCTTCGGTTTGTGTCCTTTCATGAACCAGACTTTGCATTCGGCCTGTCTCTTCGCCTTCACTCGTTCTCTTTCCTGTTTTGCACTCTCAGCCATCGCTGCTATATCTGCTTCTGAGATAAGTCCCTCTTCTAGACCTTTTTCGATTCTCTGCTCTTCCATCTTTCGACGGAGGGGTCGCGAGATGACCCTCCAGTCACCACTCTGGAGATCTGCAAGGTGGGAGGCTCCCCCATTGTCTTTGTCTGGGTTTGGTCTCATCTTCTGATTTCGTGGAGCAGGGGGGACATCAGAAGGTTGCAGAAGATTCACAAATGCAGACTCCTGGAGACGGTCTAAACGGAGGGGGGGCAGGTCTACTGGTGGGGGTGGGGGGGGAGGAAGAATGTCGGAGTCTTCCTGTTGTTGTTCCCCCCCGTCTTTTCCCTTCTCTTCTGCCTCTTTCTGCCCACTGAGATCGGCTGGCATGTGACAGGCCTTCTGTCCCCTAAACACAACAGGGCCCCGGAAGGAAGCCAGACTGTCATCGTCTGATTCCGCCCCGTCTTTGGTCTCTGCGTTGAGACCTGCTTCCGCCTTCTGTTGTTTCTTTTCGAGGTCACGAAAGAACCTGCACGCACGAAGGCAAAAAAGGAAAGGAAGGAATCATTCAAACACCCACGCAAGACCCTGTCTGTAGAGCTGGGCGGAGGAGAAAAGAAGCAGAGAGAGAAAGGCTGCTGTTTAGTGTTCATGTCTTCAATTAAAAACAAATACCTCCTTCATGATTCTTTCTTCAGCCCTCCCTTCTCAGTCAGGAATGACGTTTTCTTTGTCTGGCCTCTCTACTCCCCTCAAACCGTGCAGCCAACACCCCAACGCACCCCCTCGAGGAGCTGACTGACCTCTTCTCCATCCTCTCAAGCTCGGCCCCTACTCTCGCGATGGTGTTAAATAAAAGAGGGGGACACTTGATCTGCAGGAAGCAGGGGGGGGGAGAGACAGGAAGGAAGACCTGGTCAACAGATGTGAGACATTCCCACCAAGAAAGAGGGAGGACAGAGGGAAAGGAGAAATTTCACGAGGTGAATTCTACTCCAAAGGAACGCAAGCGAGAACAGGAGAGAGTTGGTGTGTCTCTTCAGGTTTTTGGAAAAATGGGGGAAGGAAATTTGTATAGAAAGTTGAATCAGACCGAATGAAGAAATGACTGCATGAATGAATGAATGAATGAATGAAGAAATGACTGAATGAATGAAAGCCGCGGTCCAGACAGGTACGGGAAGATGAAGAAGTGAGAACCAAGGGTGGCGTGAAACGTGTTTTGAGACTACATAAGGGAAGGATGAATGGCTGACTGGGTGACAGAGTAGACACACACACAGAGAGGAGAGACAGATAGACAAGACGAACGAACTTACATTCGGCATAGGAATCCCCTTGAAGGAGAAGCACGGATCAATCGCGACATTTGGTCCAAGGCATACTGGTGCAGACGGATCTGCCGACAGAGAGATGTTGTCCTCCGATCCTTCTTGACTCCCTTTTTCGTTCTCTTCCTCCGAACCCTCCTCCCCCCCTCCTTCCAACTGCCCCAACCCCCCCTTCATCTCCTTCAACGACTCAAACGAAAGGGACTCGGCTTGCTTGGCTACACTGCCGTCAACGTCAGCCCCCAGCACCCCGGCAGCTTCAGGCACAAGTCTGAGGGTCTCAGCGGTTGACGACAGCGCATTCCCCGTCAGGGGCTCGTTGGTGAGTCCTGTGGCATGGTTGGCCACGGCATGTCCCTCAAGCTCTTCGTCCGACGCCGGGGCACCGGGGAGGGAAGCACAGGCTGTTGAAACGCCCAGAAGCCCTGAGCCCTGCAACGCCAACGAGGAGAGAGAAAGAGAAACCTTCCCGTGCGAATGTTGTTGCGAGGCTTGGGCAGCACTTTGACTCTTTGTCTCCTTTGGCATTGTTGTTTTGGGGATGTCTGTGGAAGGTGCAGAGCGAATGCTGCTCTTACGGTGGGTTGTTGAGCTGGAGGCCGAGGGGTTTGCCTGCTTCCCTCCATGGTCTCTGCTGGTCAGTCTGTTCAGACGAGAAGTCAGTGCCTCGAAGCAAGACTGAGTACAGGTACTGAAGAACGACGAGAGTGGACAGCGTTTGGTTTTGGTCTTTTTGCATGGATTTTCCTTCGGGCCTGACGGAACAAACGGGCGATAATGCTGCTTTGGGGCGTCGTCTGCTTCCCCCAGACTCTCGAGCGTCGAGCAGAACATACTCT